>PVJH01001853.1:0-189383 GCA_004026705.1 Nesogale talazaci | reverse complement strand
AGTCCCTCAGACCACTGGAAGGCCAGACTATAGTTAAAATAACAAACAAACTATGAACAAATTCACTGCGGGCCCAGGCTGCTAAGCAGGACAACAAAAACACTCTGCAGCTAGATAAATGTCCCCAGCAGACTGCATGTGATCCATGGGTCATAGTTTCAGGATGCCTGATCTAGTCATGAGGCTTCTGGCAGATTCCTTCTCATCAGAGGTGAGGGACATGGATAGCTGTACTATCATACAGAGATTAATGTAAATCTGACTATGGTGAATCAAACGGTATAATATGAAACTCTCTAGTGACCCAAGCAGAATTTGCTCTAGTTTTAAATAACTCTCAATTGTTCCAAAACAAAAATTTCTTCTCTGGCTTCTAAAATACTCCTGGGAAGACTTTTCTTTCTCACTCTTTATTTTTATTATTGCTATTGTTTTCTGATTTCTGTCTCATCTTGTTTTTGTTTTTTATTCCTACTGTTCAGTCTCCCAGTTTAAAAAGCACAAAAGGAGTGGATACATGGAGACAATAACTAGTACAATGGTTTATTGGCAAGGGGAAAGGGAGGGGGAAGAGTAGGGAAATTGGGGAACAAGAAATGAATGGGAGAGATGGGAGGAAGCAAAGTGATTTAACTATCTAAGTGTATGATATGGGAATTTTAAATCAAGAAAACTAAAAGAGAAAGAAAAGAAACCAAACTTGACCAATGGTTACCATGGGTGAAGGAGGAAGTGTTTATGTTTTGCTTAGGGGTATTGAGCTCTTCTTCGTGATGGGGGGAACAATTTGGAGAGGGAGGTGTTTATGCCAATTTACAGTTGGATTAACTGAAAAATAAAACTTGCTCTGAGTCACAGTGAAGAGCGAACTGTCCTAGCATTCTATATCTCTGTTCATTCGAGGGTGAACTGGGTTACATATTGAACTGCTAATCACAATGTCAGCAGTCCAAGTGGACCTGCGGAGAAAGTCAAAGTTTTCTGCTTCCATAAAGATTTACCTTCAGTGATGCTCGCCCCCCCTGCCCCCCCACCCCCACCAAAAAAAAAATGATTTACCTTCTCAGAAACCCTAAGGAGCAATTCTGTTCTGCTTTATGGGGTCACTATGAGTCAGAATGAATTTGATGATAATATAATTGGTATGTGATAGTTACATATTCTGGTGTCAATTTGAGGATTAAGAGTGTAGGGGTAAAGTCTAGGCTGTCAATCAAATGCTAGCCAATCAGGTCTCTCTGTGGGCATGATCTTCTCCTGAGAATTCTGAGAACTTCTGTATTTTTCCTTGAAGTAAGATACTATTCTCTCTCTCTCTCTCTCTCTCTCTCTCTCTCTCTCTCTCTCTCTCTCTGACACATGGAGAGAAAGGATGATGAAGACCCCTGTCTGAACTGAGCTGCTTACTATGCCACTGGATCCACAGGACTTCCCACCACCTGGACTGTTATCTTCCTGCATTTGGCATCATAGCATGTATTTCATGAGTCTGAAGAGGACTTTATAGATTGATATGGGACATAAGGGTTAATATCAGACATATGAACTTGATCTGGACTGGTCTGGGATGTTTTCTCCATACTCAATAGCTTTTATACGTGAAACTCTCTCCTGTACACATATGAGAGTCTTCCTGGATTTGTTTCTCTAGTCTGTACAGACTAACAAATGGAGTTAGACATTTCATTCCTCCATACCATTGTTCTCTTTTTCCTTTCCTCCATTTCTTACTCCCACTGCTGTTCCCACCCAACTCTCTCTTTTATTTAAGTGTACTTGCAGATACACCCACACACTCACAAACATGATGAGACTTCCAAAGGTTCATTGGAAAATCCCATTTTCTTTGAATTCCATTTCTCATAAACTTTTTGAAACTTCCTCATAGGCATATACACATAGGCACAATATACATTATGTAAAATATATCTAGTATAGAAGTATGTGCAATACACTAATATAGGTAAATAAAAATCATTTTAAATTGTGACAAAGAATTGAACACCTTCTTGAATTAACTAAGGTATACTAAATTATAGTGGAGTAGAGAACAACCTGACAATACAGTGACTTAACACAATCCTGTTCTCTTCCGTGAGCCATGTCTATCATCTGCCTGTCTGTCTGTCTGCTACAACTCTGCTCCATGTCATTCTTCCTGCACTAGGCCTAGGTGAAGAGAGACTACTGTCTAGCATGACCAATCACCAATTTAGAGAAAAAGACTGACATGACAAAAATATGTCCTACTTTTTAGAACTTCTACTCCAAGGGGCACCTTCTCATCCCATTAATGTGACACAGAGGTCCAAAAATGATTTTCTGGGTACCAGGGAATCCACCTAAATGCCTCCATTTGAGCTGCAATTGCCTTCTTTTAAAAAATTAGGTTATTACCAAGCAAAGGGAGCACACATCTGCCTGAAAATCCTTCCGGATAATAAAGTTAAATATAGCAATATAAGAACAGCTCGTTGGTATTTCCCTAAATGCAGGTTGAGTTTCTAATTCTCATATTGTCATTAACTAGCTTGAATTAAATTAAATGTATTGCATTTAATTTTTTGGCGGTATGGATAAATCAGTTACATTGATGATAAAGAAAGAAGGAGAAACTAGTCTAAATAGCTTTTCAAAGGTTAATTTCCCAGAAGACAGGGAAGGGTGGTTGATCTCTGGATTACTATTAACTTCAGACTCTCAGCAAAGTGAATGATGAAGCATTAAACTCTCTGGGAAATACCAAAAATAGACTGTGGGTCCAAGGCATGACACCCCAACCGACTAGACCAGAAAACACTTCTAATGGTCATCAAACAGACATGGAACTATTTCTAGGCCTTTCTTTTTTCATAGAATTGTTGTTGTTGTCTTGCCTCCTTTTGTTGCTTTGTTTCGCTCTGTCTTGTTTTTGTGTTAATTGTTGGTTCTGTGTGTCTATCTAGTTAAGATAGGCAGGATAAACAATCTGGAGGAGAAAACAATAGGACCAATGGTTCCAGGGGACACATGGGAGAGGGGGGGAGGGAGAAAGAATTAGGTATTAACAAAACCAGGGACAAGGGAACAACAAGTGATCTAAAATTGATGGTAAAGAGGGGATAAGAGGCCTGGTAGGGCTTGATCAAGGGCTATGTAACTGAGAGGAATTTCTGAAACCCAAATGAAGGCTGCAAATGATAGTGGGACAAAAGGAAAATAGAAGGAAATAGAGGAAAGAACTAGGAGGCAAAGGGCATTTCTAAAGCTCTAAATAAAGGCATGCACACATGCAAATATATTTCTATATGATGATAGGGAAATGTACTTATGTACATATATTTATATAGTAAGTATCAAGGTAGCAGAGGGACACTGGGCCTCTACTTAAGTATTCCTTCAACACAAAAACACTTTGTTTTAATAACCTGGCATTCCATATGCTTAGCTTCCTGCCACAATCACTGAAGACAAAGTGGGTACATGAGCAAACATGAGGAAGAAAGCTAATGGTGCCTGGATATCAAAAGATACAGCATCTAGAGTATTAGAGACTTGAAGATAAGCAAGTGGATATCTAAATGAGTAGAAACAAAGTCCACACAGAAGAAGCACACCAGCCTGTGTGATTATGAGGTTTCCACAAGATCCGGTATCAGAGACATCAAAGACCCAGAACAAAAAATCATATCATTGTGAGGTGAAGGGCAGAGTGGAGACCCAAAGCCCATCTGTGGACAATTGGACATTCCCTTACAGAATGGTCATGGGGAGGAGACAAGCCTGTCAGGGTGCAGTATAGCATCATTGAAACATATGACTTTCCTCTAGTTCTTCAATGCTTCCCTTCCTCCTCCACCCCCTCACTGTGATCCTAATTCCACCTTACAAATATGGCTAGATCATAGCATGTACACATAAGAGCTGGAAACACAGGGGATCCAGGACAGATAGTTCCTCAGGCCCAATATTGAGAGTAGCAATATCAGGAGGGGAAGGGAGACATTGATCAGTATAAGACATGAAGAAATAATATTTATAAATTATCATGGGCTCATCGGAGAGGAAGGAGAAAAAAATGAGAAGCAGATACTAAGGACTTAAGTAGAAAAAAATGTTTTAAAAATGATGATGACAAATATGCTTGACACGTGGATGGATGAATGGATTATAATGAGTTGTGTGTGCCCCCAATAAAATAACTTTTTAAAAAGTGAATGTTGAAGGACCATCACTTTTTTCCAACTCTCTATTTGAATGGAAGCCACCCTGAAAACTTCTAGATGGTTCATTTGTTATTGAAATATTTATATCAATCAGTGCATATCTAAATTTCTCCAGTTTTCTTGGGGCTTAATTCTATAAAAGTCATAACTGCCAGAGTTTCTGCTGCTAATTTTTTCCATAGAAAGAGATTCCAGTTTCAAATTCAATTGAAAAAATAGGCAACAAATATTCTTTGGATTTCTGTCATCCGATTGGTCATTTTTAACCTGTAGACCTACCACCAAATAAAAATGCCCCTTTGAATCTACCTTCTGAAGAGATCTTCATAAAAGTTCTTTCTTTTTCTAGTCTATGAGTTTATGAAACACTGGATTTCTGCATCTATATTCCTTATGAAGAAAAAAATTACTCAACTATTTGTCAACTTGTCAAGTGTTATGAATTTCTGTTTAGAATAATGAGTGTTTGAGAACAGGTCATTGCCACATGAACTTTATTAGATGAGATAAGACATGGTGCAGTTAATTACTTGGCATGGCTCTTCTAGACACAGTCTTTACAACTTCCTTCACCTGACAAGGCGGAGCCATGCACAAAGGGTGTATGAAACTCTAGTGTATGGATTGGTCAGTTTCGCCACCTTGCTGAGTTTTACATGAACCATCTCAGAAGAGGAGAGGGGCCACTCCTTGCCATCAAAAAGGAAGAGACAAAAATAGAACCTATTTTCTGGATCCGGAGATGGCTGGTGTGCTGACTCTTCTTATTCCAGCAAACTAAGCTGTTCAGAGGACTAGCAGCGGAGGCAGGGACAGCAGGAATCAAGGGGACAACAGTAAAATGAAGAACACCAGAGAGCCTTGGGCTTCCTGCCCATGGAGCACATAAAGTAGACTATCTTGGAGCAGGAAGCACACCGGTGGAGTGGAGAGCTGTCAGGCACTTAACTGGAGAAGGTAAGTCGGCTGACACACTGAGCTACAGCTCAGCACCTTAGGGCTGAGGCTTAATGAGGCAGTGGAATGCCCTTTGAGCATTTATCAGTGGAAAAGGAGCTTTGTAACACTGCCCAAACAAGACAGAGGTCAAAGGGCCATGTGGCTGGCATCCAAGGACAAGAGAGAGGCAAGTCTGGGCACGGCTAAAAGGTGGCACTCCAGACCAGAACACGATAGTCTCTGCATTTTATTGTAACCTGTTAACTTCCCTAATAAACACTCTATTTCCAAGTATTGTCTGCAAGTCCAATGTGGACATTGCAATGAATTATCGAACCCGATAGTGCTGTGGGAGGGACAGTGGCTATCATGATTGTTAAAGAAATGGGGAAGGTGGAGGCCTATCTGATCTCCACCTCATAGGAGCAAACTTGGCTGGGGTTGAGTCTGATCATCTTTTCCCCTTGTGAAGCTGGAGGAGGTCATGGGACCCTGCCACCATTCTTCTAGATATACAGTAATAAAACTAATGACACTGTAAATAACTAACATACTCACAATGTCTCTTTAGTTATATCTTAATACTGATACTCACTAGTTAATAGACAAGTAGACAAAATATAAGTTACGAGTGTGCGACATAAACATATTTAGTTCAGCTACACAATCTGCACAGTGTGCAAGAAGACACCATTCAGTATTTTTATATGAATTGAAATTGAAAAACCAGATAGAGGCTTTCAGAGATTCTATAACTTGCTTGTGTGACTGTCTGACTTTTGAGTTGTCCATCTGTCATTGCCACTGAGTACTGAGGCCTAATCTGTCATATTGTCAGACAGCAACACTGTCATTATCATTCAGCTGGTCAGATGGAAAGTCATCATGCCTTTTTAATCTCTTCTCCAGACTACTGTCTTTCACAGCTAGGTACCGTGTTTTCCCGAAAATAAGACCTATCCATAAGATAAGCTCTCACAGGCAGCATTTCTAAGCATTTGTGTAATATAAGCCTGAACTCCCCCAATAAAACCTAGTGGAGGGTGTGATTTCGCAGGACATTTGCACAATTCATGCATTTCATCATGGAGCAGTGACAAAGATGAGCAGCCCTTCTCATCTGCCCCATCATGACAGCTGCTATCGCAGAGGTGAGCAGAGAAGGTGCTGCAGCCCCACCAGCAAGGTCGGGTCCTCTGTCAGGTCCCAGCCATCCTGTGCTCCTGGGCGTGCTGCCAGCTGAGGCTTTGAGCAAAAGTGTCCTCAGTGAAGGGAGGTGCAGGATGTTCCACTTTAGGTACTGTGTGTCCCCAAGAGGAAGAAGGACAGCTGTGGCTGCCATGTGACGCAGCACTGTAGGCCTCTTTCCCCCAGCACCTACTAGCAGCAGTCTGTGGACCTCTCCCCACCCCCAAACACCAGGAGCTAGGTGAAAAGCTTCAGGATGGAATTCGGGGTATGGAGAGTTATGATGATGTTCCAGAAGAAGATGACTTAATTATATTTGAATAAATGCAGATTGTTATACCACACTTAAAAGACACACACACACACACACATCCTGTGAAAATAAGCTCTGGGCTGTCTTCTGGAGAAAAAATAAATCTAAGACCCTGACTTCTTCTCCAGGAAACACAGTGCTAACTTCAGACAAGGTCCAAGCGTCATTCCTTAGTTGTCAGCAATCCCTCTACATACCTTCCTTAGAAATTTTTTCCAACGCCCAAAACTTCAATGACATGTTCTTTCCTTGGAGCGATGTCATCTCACCTCCAGACTAGTGATTTGAGGCTCCCTGGAACAAGCCACCATTATTCAAATACAAAATGTAAACCGAACTCTTCATCATATTTCCAGATGCCTTCCCTTCCCCACCAGTATGTCAGGGGTCTTATCAGCTTCCCAATCACCATGGACAAAATACTGAACTTACCACTTCTGAATTCCCTTCCTTTCTGATGTGTTTCAGACCTCTGAGTGTTTTCATGGTTTTCTTGAACAACACTTTTCATATTCAGAATGTTCAGAAGTCTCATGATTCTCCTTCTTGTTTTGGATCTTCCTTTAAACTATTTCTAAATTTAGAGATAAAAAAATGAATTTATAATCTTTTAAAATTATCACTTTGAAGATACCAATCTCCTCTACTCAAAAACTTTCACTACTTGATTATTAAAAATTAAAACAAAACTCTGCACTACTGTATCTGGTCTTCAAAGCTTTATATAATATAGCTCTCTTCTAATTCTTCCATTTAAGCTATAATCCCCTTTGGATATACTTTGTTATGCAACCAAAATTATTTATTGATCAAACTTGCTGTGCAAAAACTTGTTCAGTTTCCTTTCTTTTAATTTTTTCCCTGAAATAGTTATCTCCAAATATTTCTGTGTACACCCACTCCTCGCCAATTTGGATATGCTCCAAAGACCAAGTCATGATGTGAAATCAGTGTTATACACAAATGGCAAATAACCACATCAGATGGAGAATGGCCATATCATAACACAACTGCCAAGTTACATTATTATATAATTGAAAAGCAACTGAGAATCATAATCCAGTCAAGTTTACACACCTCAACACTCACTACTCTCAGACACATGTCATTCATGCACAAAATAATTGGAGGGTACATATTTTTAACATTGCTATAAATTAGAAATGTAAGATCACGAAATTGTCAATGAGTAAAGAGTTTGTGTGTTATCATTGCTTTGTGATCAATTCAATTCTTTCCTGTTCCATGAAACTCATGCTCCTCTACACACCTCAAACCCAAACCAATCTGCTGCTGAGTCAATTTCAACATACATGTATCCTACAGAACATAGCACAATTGTCCCAAAGAGTTTCCAAGGTTGTCAATCTCTTCAAAGGAAGGCTGCCACATCTTTCAGGGCTGCTTGTGAGTTTGACTAGTTGCTAAAGCAATGCACTGTCTTCTTCCCACCACAATCCTCAGTGATTGCTTCGTCTCCACATTCATGTTTCATCTTTTATTTTATCGACTCATTTACAAATTATTCTATATCATCTTGTTATCAAGATAGCCAATCTGACAACAGGAAAGTGGGTAAAGGGAGACACCAGACAGCGTAATACATGAAAAAATAATAGCAATTTATAAATTATCAAGAGTTCTTGAGAAAGAGGTGGGAAGGGCGGGAGGTGGGGAATGAGGAGTTGATACTAAGGGCTCAAGTAGAAAGAAAATGTTTTGAGAATGGTGATGGCAACAAAAGTATAAATGTGCTTGACACAATGGAAGGATGTATGGATTGTGATCGGTCCATTCAGGAGGACTTTTGTTTTCTTTACATTGAATTGTAATCCATACTGATTGCTGCAATCCTTGATCTTTATTAGCAAGTACTTCAAGTCCTAATTTTCAGCAAGTAAGATAATATTAAGTGCATATAAAAAATGTGAATAAGTCCTCTTCCAATCTTGCTTTTTGTTTTTTGTTTATTTGGGGGTTTTTTTTGGCATCACTGCTCTCCAGTGGTGGGAGTGGAAGACAGAGCCCCACTACTGGAATTGAACCTCCGTGCCAGTGGGCCGCAGTCCCGCACACAACCACTACGCCACTGGGGCTCAGCCCTCCTCTTCCAATCTTAATGACATATTCATCTTTATATAATCTATCTTCTATGATGATTTGCTCAGAAAACAAATTTAATTAGTGAGAGGCTACAACCCTGATAAACACCTTTCCTAATTTTAAACCATGCAGTGTTCCTTTGTTCTATTCACACAGCTGCCTGTTAATCCAAGTAGAACTTCCTCAAAAACACAATGAACTGTTCCAGAATTTCCATTCTTCTCAAGGATATCCATAGACTTTTATGATCCACACAAATGCAAATTTTATTATAATAACTTTATCTTTAGTATCATGTACAGTTTGGTGTGCCGTTTATAAATTCCATTCATTTCAGTTTATCTGTGAATGTCCTAATTTTCCTACTATCTTTTAATGACATTTTGTAGGACATATAAGTTTTTTATATCACTTTATTGTGGGCTCATACAATCCTCATCACAATACATACATACATACATTGTGTCAAGCACATTTGTACATTTGTTGCAATCATCATTTTCAAAATATTTTCTTTCTACTTGAACCCTTAGTATCAACTCCTCATTTTCCCTCCCTCTCCTCGTAAACCCTTGATAATTTATAAATTATTATTTTTTCGTGTCTGGCACTGTCCGATGTCTCCCTTCACCCATGTGTAGATTGTTGTAATTGGTTCCCCCTTTCTCTCTCCACTTTCGCCTTTCCCTCCTGTTATCACTACTCTCAGTACTCGTCCTTAGGGGTTTATCTGTCTTCGGGTCCCTGTATTTTCAGCTCTTATGTATACCCACATGCAAGCTCTGATCTAGCTGGATTTATAAGGTAGAATTGGGGTCATGGGGGGGCATTGAAGAACTAAAGGAAAGTTGTATGTTGCATTGGTGCTATACTGCACCCTAACTGGCTCTTCTCTTCCTTGTGACCCTTCTGTAAGGGAATGTCCAATTGTCTACAGATGGACTTTGCGTCTCCATTCTGAACCCCTCATCACTCACATTGATGTGATCTTTGTTCTGGGTCTTTACAGGAGTAGAAAGTCCCCTTTGGGTGGTGGTGGTTTCACACTGCTTACCTTCAGATTGTATCCCAACACTTAACCACTGTGTCAGCAAGACTCTGTTACTTTACAAGGAAGTGGTATATGATGAATAATGCAGACAGACATAAAAGCCTTTTGCTATAAACTAACAATTAACCATTTAAAAAATGGCTACAGCACGCATTGTCAGAGAAATGTCTGAAATTCAAGCTGAAGACAGAAGAGCACCTGGAATGAAGATAGCATTTTTTATATAAGGTGGATCTTAGCTGAAAGTATAGACTACCACAAGAGATGTTAACTTAGGGTGTCCTGATTGTGCCAAGCTTCCACTTGGGTGGATTGTAACGATGGGTCATGCTGAGAAGAATGGGAGTTCCAGAGCACTCGTACAGAACCGGTACATAGACCAAGAGGCAGTCTTTTGAAGTGAACTAGGGAGTCGTGCATGGTGTTAAATCAGCTGGAGATGGGGCAATGGATGGTGGGGCCAGCGGAAGGCTGACACACGTCTGCCTTCAGAATGAAGGGCGGGAAAATGCGCTGATCTTGGTGGCTGACTTTGCAGTTCCTATCAGAATAAAAAAGAATTGGTGGGAAAGCTGAGCACTCTAAGCTTGGGCTAAAAAGCATCTCAATGTCAAACTTGTACCCATTTTCTTTGGTTCTGGAGAAAAACTTATAACTACTTGATAGAAAAATCATCCTTCAGATATCCATGGCCAGGAGACACTTTTCCAGAATAAGTAGTTTACTTGTTCAACCTGACTTGCTGAGCAAGTCATCCAAGAAGCTGGACTATGTGGGAAAGAATGTGGTATCAGGATTCATTAGCAACCTGCTGATATGGAAACGATGCACATTGTTTACTAACAATAAAGACAACTTGAAGTTTTTATAAAGACTACATACAGCCTTGAGTATAGAACACACCTCACACCTCGACATAAAGAAAAGATCCTCCCAATTGAAGCTGTTATGAAAATTGGGGGGGGGGGATATTGATGTTGTGAAGGAATTCATTTTATTTCATTTTATTTGGCTCTCCACTCAATGTCCATGAAAGCAATGATCAATAAATCAAATGACCTGGGGTTGGGGGGAGAGAAAAAAATCAAATGACCTATTGCAGATCCCTTCAAAATATTAAAAGGCAAAGCTGTCACTTTGATGATTAAGATGGATTTGATCCAAGTCGTGCTATTATGAATTGCTTCAGATGCACATGAATGGTGAGTAATGAATAAGAAAGAATTGGTGCATCCAGATGAACTCATTTAAGGCAAATAATATCAAACATACTGTGGGTTTCCAGAAGCACAAGTAAATCTTCTTTTGTAGTACAGCCAGAATGCTCCTTAGAAATGAGGATGGTAAGATATTGGCTTGCTTACATTGGACGTCTTATCCAGGGAGCTCCATCCTCGGATATGAAAAATAGAGGCCAGGCAAAGTAGAGGATCCAAGAAAATCCTTGAGGATGAGGGGCAGAGGAAAGGGGTGGCAACAATGAACTCAAATATCCCTTCTAGTGTGATGGTGACACAAGATGGGAAACATTTCTTTCTGTTACACATTAGATCCCTATGAGTAGACATAGAATCCATGACAACTGACAGCATGAGTACCTATGAACCCCAGCAGAGGACCACAGTTAGAACATGGACTAGTACCTTACAGAGACAGGCCAGGCATGCTCATAGCACTAACTTTGAAAGGTATAGATGGATAAACAATTAAAAATATATAAGTAATTCTATTCCAAACCAGAAGCCACTCAGTTCTTCTCCCTTAAGGGATACCTATTGCCAAACTCTGTACCTTCTTAAATATAGTTCAGAAAATGTAACTGCACATACATTTAAATGACAACCCACTTGAAAAGTGCAATTTTTTTTTAGTTTTTATTTTTTTAGTTTTTTGGACATCACTGCTCTCCGGTGGTGGGAGTAGGAGGCCCAGCCCCACTGCTGGAATTGAACCTCCGTCCCAGTGGGCCACAGTCCCGCGCACAACCAGGGCTCAGCCCTGAAAAGTGCAATTTTTCACGACATTCTAGAATTGGAAGAAGTCTTCTTCAGTCCTTAGAATTTCCCCAGTGGGTAAAAACATTTCTAAGTATGTAGAAACTGATTCAACTCCAAGGCAATTGGCTCTATTTTAGCTATTTCCAGTAGTTTATAAAATATCTATTTTTAGCAATCTTTTCCCCCCTCTCATTAATCCTGGCTTTGGCTTCTAAGGCGAGAGAAATAAGCCCTCAGCCACTTCTCACCTAAGATGGAAGTTAGGATCTTCACCGCTTCCTCCTAGCCTCCTCCAGAGAGTATGATTTCCACAGGCTTCATCCTCATGCTCTTTCTTTTCCACATAGGCAGTCCATAAATTTTAACAACTCCTATTTAAAAGTCTCACAAATATCTTCTAAGAGAAAAACTACCCATTAGCCAGAGTTCCCCATTTGTAGATTGTATATCCATTTCTTAATGCTGCTATAACAAAATATCACAAACTGAGTGACTATAACAGCAGAGGTTTATTGGTTCAAAGTTTTAGAAACGAAGAGTCCAAATCACCTCATCAGGCCTCATTCCTGCCAAAGTCTCCAGGGGGAGATCCTTTCCTCAATTTCAGTTTCTCGAGGCCACAGGAGGATCTGGACATGCAGTTAGACCAGTCTGTTTTGCGCCGGTCTCTGGCTATTTTTTTTTCGGGGAGCAGGGGGAGAAACACTGTCATCTCTTGCTAGTGTACACTAGAATAGACTTGATAATATGATTTTAATGAGTGCGTACAAAATTATTTTTACCAGGCAGACATTTTGATCACAATTGATCTATCAAATGCCCAAGATAGCATAGAAATAGAATTTGGAGTTGCATGATGAGAAGGAAAAGTGCAAAAGCCTTCCAGTGGTACAAAAAGTCCCCCTTTCAGCCAGCTGCCTATTGAATCCCTTTGAACTCCATGGGCGTCTGAGTAGAACTGGGCATCAAGTCAAGGCAATGCCTTTGCTCAAGCAGATCTCCAGGCTTTGCTGCCTCCACTCCTCTGGATGTACCTGAGCCACCATCTTCTAACTACCCCGGCTTCTGAGTAATTACTTAAGTCAGTGCGTTCTGTTCTCAAAATTCGGTCTGGTTCGGTCTCAAAATTCATTTAATACAGGTTTGGTGATTCCTGCGTAATCAGAGGGTGGTCCCTGAGGGAAGGAAAATAGGTTAGCATGAATCCACACCTGACTACTAAGTAGTGACTCTAGTGACTCCTGTGAGGAGAGAAAGATCCAGGTTGTAGAGGGGGCTGGAGGGCATAGCTTCTGGAGGAGAAGGAGGTGGGAGAGATGAGAAACGTCGGGGCAGATCCTAGGGAGTTTGAATTATATGGGTTTGGGACAGCGGGGCACTTAACTTCTCTAAAATTTGACCCCCTAGCGTTTAGGCCAAGTCTTTATTAAACGCTGACTTCTGCGAAGTAATTTACTTCCTTCATTTATTGGCGTAGGCTCCAGCCTGCGTCCTTGGTGTTCAGGCATTCACTGGCCCCAGGGCCTTGAACTGGGCGCCTCAATTTCTCAGGCAGTTTCGAAGGTGCTTGACAGATCCAAAAGAAGGCTCTAGGGCTCCAGCTCAAAGACCCAGTCCGCACACCACCCGGGCGCGGTCAGATCCGCTTGGCCGCCCATGCTCACTGGGGTGGCGGCGGGCGAGTGAGGGTCTGGAGTAAAGGGCTAGTTTCTCCATCTGAGCCGTTCCCCACCATCTCAATCAGTCTTGTCCGGAACTCTCCAAGTTAGAAAGGGAGAAAGCGGGTGTGTGTGTGTGTGTGTGTGTGTGTGTGTGTGTCCGATCTTTAGCGTGGCGGAAGTCAGGCTACCAGGAGAACAAGGACCAACCGTCCAGGAGAATAGGGTCCCCAGGGACTGGGAACTTCCCCACTCGGATGTCAACGCTCGGGAAAGGCATCCGTCCAGCCCGAGCCCGCGCGTGCAGCCCAGGGCACCCGATCCTCCAGTGGGGGCCCCGGCCACCCGCCACCTAGCCGCGCGACAGCTCGGGTTCGGTGCTCACCGTGGGATTTCCCTCACGGCTCCGCCCCCTTCTCCTCCTCCCGGGCCCGTCGCCGCCGCCCGCCCCCGCGAGGGCTACGTCCGGGCAGCCTCCGCCCCCGGCCCGGCCCGGCCCGGTCCGGTGAGCGCGCCCTCGGCCGACGCGCCTGCACTCCCAAGCGCGTCCCGAGCGAAGCCCGGCGCCCGGCGCGCTCCCTCCGCGATCCCACGACCCGCGATCGCCGCGCCCTGTCCCGCCGCGGGGCGGCCCGGAGCCGCAGCCCCCGAGCAGGAGCGCCCCGCCTCGATCCAGGATTAAGTGGGGAGACCCCGCCAGCGCCCAGGGGACAGCCATGAGAGCCGCCCGGGCTGCCGGTGCCGCGCTCCTGGCGCTGCTGGCCGCGCACTTCCAGACCAGCGCGGCGCTGGAGGAAAAGAAAGGTAAGCGCAGGCTCCGCCGGCACCCACCTCGCCGCCCGCCCCGCGGCCCCCGCGCAGCCGGGCGCCCCGGCTCCAGCGGGCGGCCCCTCCTTTCCTGTTTCCTGGAGGATCAGCTGCGTGGGGACCGCGGCGGAGCGGGACCTTTCGTTTCTGGGCCGGGCCAGCCGACGGTGGCCCGCGCCGGGGCACCGCGGTGCCGGGCAGGGGGGCTGTGCCGGTGCCAGGGACCCGCCGGGGGAAGCCCCGGACGTGGGCACAACTTTCCTTACTCCCTCCCGCTCGGCGGGAGGTTGGAGGTTGGCGACTTCGTGCGTGCGGGTCGCCAGAATCCGACTCGGGTTCTTGGGGCTGCCACCGCTGCCATGGGAGCACTTGCGCCCGCCAAGGGGTGCGGTCGGCCCGGGGGATGGGACTGGCCAGCTGGAACCGTCAGGGAAGTGGGCACGTCCCCAACTTGCCGAGACGGTGGGGCAGAAGAAGGTTGAGGAAACACCCGTGGGAATTGTACCCCCCCCCCGCCCCCACACACACTTGACCTCCAAGGACATGCGGTTTCCCCAGCGGACACTCCTTACACTTCCCGGCACCCATGCCAAACCCTTGAAACCTGCTCACCAGAGCCGCCCCGCCAGCGGGAGGTGATCCCGCTTGCAGGTCCCTGCAAGCTCCTGTTGGGGCGTGTAGCTCCACGGTGCCTTTTGGAGGGCTGGACAACTCTGTCGCCAGCAATGGGAGATGGGGATTCGTTTTCTTGCCTGTATGGGGGTGGAGGAGGTGTTGAAGTTGCCTCTTGGACGTGCAGTCCTAATGCCTGCTCATCCAACATGCCATTCTCTTGCCTAGCAAGAGGAGCCCAGACTTTCTCTGAGCGCTGTGGCTCGACTCACCCTGTAAAGTGTTCAGGGAAACAACCCAAGGTTTACCATCACCTGGGTAGCTTGATCACCCTTCACTCCGGAGGCACTTTGCGGCGGGGGTGGACGCACTGCTGTGGTCAGTGGAAGAGACCCACTGCCTTTCTGATCCCACGGTTTGGTTTTTCAAAGTTGGGCTCTCAGAACACTTTGCCCCCAGATATTCTCTTTGGACTGCTTTCCTTTTCGGCACAGTAAATTTCATGGGAGGGGGGAAAAACATCAGCTCGGTAACCATGGCCCTTATGCCAGCAGTCCAGACTGAACATGCGCGAGTCTGGCTTCGTGACTGCCAACCATAAACCCACTTGACACAAGAAACATGCCTCAGAAGTTTAATTGCACAATTTCAAAATCGAGAAGCCTGTGTTCCAAAAGTCAGGTCCATACTTGCTGTTGATGTCATGGACATAGGGTTTGGTAGTGAGTGATTTGTTGGGGGAGGGTTAAGGCATAGGGTAGTGCTTCCCAAACTTTGTTGCACATCGGAATCACTTCACAACAAAACAAAAATATGATGTCTGGCTTCCACCCCCAGACGTTCGGATTTAATTGGCCTTGTGTGAGACCTGACCATCTGAGCTTTTTAAAAAGCACAATCCTGGAGTCCATCTTTTGGAACCACTGGCATAAAGGAAAGATTTTTTTTTAATGAGGAAAAGATCGCCTGCCAAAATAAAGAGTTCTTTTGGAACACCTGGAGTTTTAACAGTCTTGCAAAATATAGGGGAGAGGGGAAGGGAGAAAGATTTCAATAACAAAGATTCTCCCCCCCCCCCCTTCCAAGATGGTGCAAGTGTGTTTTTTATCTTCTTGTACTTGAGCAGTGGGAGGTCTCCCTTTCCCACCTCTGATGTACTGGGAGGGGAGGCAATGGGGGCGGGGCGCTCCACTAATCATTCAACTTTAGCGTCCACTTAGCAGGCAGTATCTTCATCTGGTCTCTAGAGAGAAGCCTTATCCTCCTCTAGTAGTTCCAGCGTCTTTTCCGTCACTCCAGAAACTTTCACAGCCCTTTGATGTTGCTCCTTTTTGTTTGAGGAAAGCATAAATACCCCTTCATTGACCCAATGGTCTAATTATGTGTAAAACAGAATGCTCATGGATTCAATTGTGAGCATAGGCTACAACATGTCGCCCTGTTTAAATAACATAAAAGGACTAAATTTTAAGGGGCAAATGATAAAAAAATTGACACTAGACACAGCACTAAAGACTTACTTCTGCAACATTATCAATCATATACAGCTTTGTTCAAGTTCTCACTCCTGTTAGGTTTTATTTCTAAGATGTTTCTTTGGTGTTTAGTTACTACCTAAAAGTAACACTTAGAACGAAGTACAATCAGACACTGTTTTAAGTGTTCTCTTAATCCTCACATCAAGCATATAAAATGGATTCTTTCTATACAAGCAGTCCCTGGGTTGCAAGGTGTTCCATTTGGGAATGTCGTCACATCAAATTTTAAGTGTGCAAGTCAATCAAATGTCAGTCTTAATATATAGTGAACCTGCTGATTCACAAAAGGCATTAAAGAAATATTCCCAGATACATTAAAACATGTTTGACAGAACAATAGAGTAACAATATGCAATTCTGATAATGATAGGTATGATTTTGTTGTGCGTCACCCGGTAACACATGCTTGTTGTACATTGTCACTCTAATGTGAGATTGCTTCAAAAGTGTGTGCATCAATGAAAATGAAAAATAATGGAATTAGTTCATGAACATTTTGAATTGGTATAATAGATTTTATGGGAGTTGCAGGTTATTATGGAGTCTGGATAGATCTAATCTGGAGACTGTCTTTATATGTGCAAATCGAAAGCCCAGAGAACAATGACTTTCCCACAACTAATGGGAGGCACAACTAGCATCCCAACTCAGGTTTTTTGCCTTCAGAGCCGCCCCTCAACCACCAATCTGCAGTGCCCATTGTGAGCTCTGGTTGAAAGAGAGGTAGGTGTGTGTGCATGTCTCATGTTCGCTGCTGGAAGGGAAGAGAAAACGGAGTGGGAGGGGGCTCATTAAGATGGGCCCCTTGTCTGAAACTTGAAACAACGTGTTCAGTGGTCCAGAATCTGGCTCACAATTATGCAGTAGCCACTCTGGCCGCCTTTCATGGCAGCAGTTCAGTCACCACTTTAAACTGTGAATTTGGGGATCGATCACTGGAGGGCTGTTGAGCAAACCCCTTGCTCTTGCAAAATGGAGAGATAAAGGTGGCTCTAGAAAGATCTCAGATGGGACTCAGGAATGCAGTGATTTGCAACCCCGTGAGCTTTGTGGAGAGAAGCCTGCTCAGGCCTCACCTCTAAAGACATTCTGGGTCTGGTCCCAGAGCTATATTCAAGACAAACAAAGCCAGGGATTTTGAACTGTGCCCAGAGTCAAGAGCTGCCACTCCTTTCTCCAAGCAGGTCATTTCTCAGGAAGCCCAATCCTGGCTGGGAAGACAGGAAAGCCCCTTTTCTCATCCCAACTATCAGGGAAGAGGAACAAGTCACTCTACAGCTCCAGGCTTCTGAACCCTCATTTCTGAGCTCAGAAGTGTGTTTGTGTTGGGGGGGGGGGGGGGGGGTGGTGGGATGGAGAGTAGCCGTGATGAGTCTCTGCATGCTTCTAGAATGTGAGCATTTCCACCATGAGGAAATCTCAATCAGAGCCCTGGTGGCACATTGGGAAAGTGCTTGACTGCTAATCCAAAGGTGGGTGGTTTGAAACCACTAGCAGTTTCATAGGAGAAAAGCTGGTGATTGACTTCTCCAAAGACTCCAGCCTAGGAACCCCCCCTAGGACAGGTCTCTGCTCAAGCCTCTGGGGTGACTGTGAGTTGGAATTGAGGCGATCACACTGAACAAGTGTGCAACTGCTGTCTTTCTGATTTGGGAAGCGGGGCTCTGCCCTGTGTCTGTTGGTGTATATTCACACTAGTCTGTACCGAAGACCTGCAGAGTAATTGGCTGGTAGCTTCGTTCAATAGCTATATCTGACTTCATCTATTTAGTTTCAAAAGTTCCTTCACGAATGAAGTTTGAATTTAAGTACAAAGCCTTTGCACTGCCTAATGAGGCTTTATCCACGTGACAGCATGAACATGTTTTGAAATGTTTTCAAAGGTAGTGTCAGTGAAGATGAAGGATTCCGCCCTGTTTAAAAAGAAAATACGCTTTGTTTTTCCTTTGATCTTCCCTCCAGGACCAGCCACTAGTGGCTGAAACTTTTTTTGACAGAAGTGGCCGACTAGCTCCTACATCAAGAGAATAAAGGATTGGGGATGTTTAAAGGAAGAGGCTGGTGCTTCAGGCCCCCAAACAGGAGATCGGAGTGTGGAGGCCACACAGCCCACTGAAGGATGTGCCTCGGATGAAAAGATTTGGCCATGTGGTTTGCTGCAAAAGTCATATGTTTATAGACATTAACTTTTATTTAGTATGTCCGCTTAAAGTAACTGTGCTTTATTAATTAAATACCAGTGATCATTAAGGTGGTGCAGAGTTCTACAGCATTTCTAGTCATGTCTCTAGGATTTGGAGCTAGCTCAACAGATGCTAGCATCCCTGGTGGTGTAGTGAGTTGCATGATGGAGTGCAAACTGCAGCGTCAGTGATTTGAACCCACCAGGCATTCTCAATAATCTTTCTGCCCCTCTAAATGTTTATAGCCACAGGGACCCACAAGAAGAGTTCAGCTCTGTCTGACAGAGCCGTGATGAGGCAGGATTAACTCGGTGGCAGTGCTTTTGAACTACGAAGCAAACAACAGCCACAAGTACAAGTGAGCTGTCAACTGTAAGAATAAAATGAAATTATTAGTTTACCATAGTCAGCCGTTCCTGTTTGCATGAGTTTATGCCATACCTTCCTTTGCATTTCCTCTTAAAAGATTGTCAGGTTGTTGTTGGTTTTTTCCTTTGGGGAAGGAGGTTCTAAAGAAAACCTCAGCAGCTTGTTCTTGAGAATATCTTGAATATCTAGAATATCTTGAGAATTTTTGCCATCCAGCCCAAGGGCTGAGGTCAGTTTGTTTGAATTTGAGCAAAGCTTTAGGCTTTGAGATTATGTAAATACCAATTTGAGATTTTCTCTCTTCAGAGTCATTAGCCTAGGTAAACCTTCCTTTCTACACATTCAAATAGACACATTCAAAACAGTGCCCTGGAAAGTTGGGAACTGGAGGGGCGATTGCTGTCAGGGAGTCATGGGGAGTGATTTAAAAGTCTAGTTAGAAGTTAAATGCTGAACAATGAATTTTGCATTTTTATCTTTGAAGGCACAAAAGAACATGATCAAATGCCTGGTCTGGTTGACTATGCATCTGTAAATTGTATATACTTTGAATAAATGTTACTCCTACCAAATTTCAGCAGCTTGCTTAAGACAGTATATGAGAGTTAGAAGGAGGGATAGAATTTCACTCTGTGCTCCAAGTTATATCACACTCCAGTGAGTTCCCATGGAAAGACCCAAAGTTCATATAACTTTTTTAACCACACTTGAAATTTCTCATTGACAAGAGCCTAGAATTGCAGTTGAAGAGACTACTCATAGAATGAGAAGACCTTGCATAATTGTCCCCTCTGACTTGTTACGAATAGACCAGCCTCCCTTTCCTCTTGCTGTGACTGTAAATGAAGGTGAAGATTTAAATAAGGCAATGACTAGTGTTTACCCTTCAAGTGTCAGAAGTGTTGGTAATTATGGCAATCGAGGTATTAGTTTCATTTTCTTTCTTTGTGGTTGAGTCATATGAGAGATTTGCTTCGTTTCACCTGTATTTTGAGATGTGGGAATGAATCAGACTTAGTGCTTAGGAGCCAGTTGAAGAAAGCGAGATCTGGTGATAATAAGTATGGAAAAGCATGTCAGGTGCTACACAGGAGAAAGCAATCCTGTGAGATGAGCCATTGCTCTTAGTGTAGCCTCCCCAAGGAAAAGCTTACTCATTGGAGACTCCCAAATACCATCGTTATTTACCCAGGGAATGGAAAATAAGGGTTTATCTAAGTGCCTGGTGGTCAAGTTAACTTAGCATAGTAATTCAATGCTAGGGAAAAAGTTGGAATCTGAAGTCAAAAACCAAAGCCCTGATAGCTGAGTGGATTCTGACTTATAGCGACCCTGTTTGAGACTGTACATCAGTGCTGGGTCCGTCACCCTTACCTTTCTCCCATGGTGGAGCTGGAAGGTTTAAAGTACTGATCTTATGGTTAGAAGCCCAGTTTTTATCCCACTGGTCTATCAGGGTTCCTGATGTCTCTGAAATCAGGATAAAAGAAGAGGCATCAAAGAACTAAAAATTGTATCATTATAAATGAGGAGGAGTACAGATTGGGGACCCAAAGCCCATCAGTAGGTAGAGCGACATCCCCTTACAGAAGAATTGCAGGGAGGAGATGAGCCAATCAAGGTACAGTATTGCAGCAATGAAATACAAAATTGTCCTCTAGCTCCTAGATGCTTCCTCCCCCTTCCCCATCCCTTCATGATCCCAATTCTACCTTAAAAATCCAGCTAGACAAGAGGTTGTACACTGAAGCCAGAAACATTGGGAATTTAGGACAGATGATCTCTTCAGGACCAGTGGGAAGATTGGTGATACTGGGAGGGTGGAGGGAAGGAAGATGGAGTAGAAAGGGGGAACCATTGTAGGGATCTACATATAACCTCCTCCCTAGGGTACAGACAACAGAGAAGTGTGTGAAGGGATACATCAGATCATGTACAATATGACAAAATAATGGTATTCTGTAAATTATTAAGGGTTCATGAGGGAAGGGTAGTGGGGAGGGAGGGGAAATATGGGGAGCTGATACCAAGGACCTAAGTAGAATGAGGTTGTTTCAAGAACGATGATGGCAACAAATGTACAAATGTACAATGGATGCATGTATTGATCATGATGGGAGTTGTATGAGCCCCCAATAAAATGATTTAAAAAGAAGAAGTTACTATCCATAAACACTTTCATTATCCTCACTGGCTTATCCTGTGTGAAATGGGGAGTCACTGTCACTTTTCAATTGAAGAAGTGACATGACGTTTGGCATTTTAGAAAGATGACTACAGCCATCGTGCAGGGACCGGATTGCAGGGATCACCAGTGGAAATAATGAGAAAGTGATAACTGCAAGCTAGAGATGAGGAGGAAGATGGGGATGCAGAAGAAGAGTTCATGTGCTGGAGAATCCATAATGGCATGCTGCCCACACACCCAGAAGCCAGGGTAGCCATGGAATCCAATGATCCACCCAGAGACTAGTTCACTGGAAGTAGAGTCTATGGAGGGGAGGAAGGAAAGGCACCAAGCCTGGATTCTGTTTTCCTTGTTTGGGACTTGAGATGCTCAGCTGGAGAAGGCCAAGAAGCAGTAGAATAAAGAGGTTTGGAGTCCAAGAGAGAAGCTTGACCGTTTGTTGTCATTCTCTTGGACATTGCAATTTGAGGTCTTGTTTCTGGATACTAAACAACAACCCCTGAGTATATTAGCTGCCTTCTGTTCCTGGAAGTCCCCTGCTCCCGCTCAAGACTGTCTATCTGGGACTCTGGATCACCACCTTCTTTCTAGGTTGCACTGCTATGGTTGTGGGTGGGATGGATATTTAAGCGTACTGAGAATCAGAACACCTGTATATTGCTACAAATATGCAAAAAGAGACTGTCCTGTTTCTCTCTTAAGAAATTTTCTATGAGGGACCTTCAAGGAGTTCATGAAAAATTGCTACTTTTTAAATTCCACTTTCCACACACTTCCTCAAGCCCTCTGGGATACTAGCCATGTTGGAATGGAAAAGACCAGGAGCGATTTTGTTTTCTTATTCAATGTTTTCCACCTTGGTTGCGTCTTAGACTCACATGAGCAATGTGGGAAAGTTGGGATGTCTGAGCGCACCACAGACCAGAGGAGTCAAATCATCTGGGGGATGAAGTCCAGCATCTTCCATTTCCGAGTGTCCACCAATTCCAGGGTTTCTACACGTTGATTTCCTTCTACTGAGAGTGCAGCCAATCCACAGGAGTTGTGTCTAGTACCTGCCTGATGTCATGTGTGCAGTTAGACCTTCCTTAGCTGGCCTTTGGGTTTTGGTTGGTAGCTTTTGCTCTTCTCCTCAACAGCCTCACTTGTCCCTAGAATAAATAATGCGTAAGCAAAAGGGCTGTGCCACATGTTTTCTTTGCCCACCACCATGGAAAACTAAGAGAGAAAGGAAGCAAAAATTCAGCACAGTGCTGAATCGGTGAATACTTGTTGAGTCACACCGAATAATGCCTTTCACAGTAAATGAACCAGTACTGCTCACAAATTAGAAAAAGTGACTGTTTCCTGATTTGCTGATGACTCACACATTAATATATAGGCACATATATGTATAATTTATTTGCCGAGATCATCTAGCAACTAACTGGTAAATTATTAACAGGTGAAGGATAAATTATAGCCACCTTGTGCCCTTATGCATGTATGTAAAAGACTATAGAAATAAGGACCACTGTTCTCTTTACTGCTGTAGTCCTAAGAGCATTCATAGGAAAGTACGTTTCAGAAGCAGAAATGTGATATGTCGTGATCTTACTGCTGTAGGCATGCAAACCTTCATACTTGGTGAGTGATGTCACACTTGCTTTAACTGTTGTATTTCCTATGTAGGAGGTCAGTATGACCATCTGCCAAAGTCCTTTTAACTCTAGGTTTGAAGAAAATTGATGCATCGCATACAATCTCGTTGGTATGACACATTTGACATCTGGGTGTCAAAATAGCATGGAAAAGGTGCATGCTTTCATTTCTTGGTTCATACTAGAATTTTTCATTATTTTAGATTTTAGAATAAAAACATAAACTATTTGTTGAATTCACCCAGGCTCCCAAGTGTGTCCTGGGAGTTTTTGATCATGGTAAAGAGGATTTTTAAAGTTTTCAAAAATGATTTTTATTGACACAAACCTAGTTTTGTTTATTTAATCACACACGTTGAATGCCTGAAATTTATAGGGAAATTCTGTCCATATAATAGCTTCTCATTCACTCTTTAAACCCTATGCCATTAAGCCTGGTGAAAATTAGGTATAGCAAAATAGGCTAGACATGGCTATCTTGTTGAAGTTCATTCTACTCGGTAACTTTCTTCTTTTTTTATTTTTTTATTTTTTGGGGGGGGCATCACTGCCCTCTGGTGGTCATGGAAGCTACCCAATGCTGCTCCTGAGAGCTGCCTCTGGATTTGAACCGCCAACCCTGCGGGCCGCGGTCCCACACCGCACTCAACCACTTACACCACCAGGGCTCAGCCTAGTCAGTAACTTTCAATATGAAAAGACTCTCAACAGAATATGTTTTCATTAAAATATATTTTTATTCAATATTAGAGAGGCAAAAAATTAGCATTGGTTTTATAGAAAAAATCAATTTTATCCACTTTGACTAGGTACACATGACCAAAATGTCAAAGATATGGTCTTTGAATAAATATTATACCACCTGTTGTTAGGGTATTCATTTTTAGTAAACTTTTCAGTATGCATTTCAGAAATTTTTCTTGGCTTGGTTGTACTACAAAACTCAAAGAGCATCAGAAACCTTATCCTTAGAGTTACTTCTTAACTTGTGTGTGATATACTGATGAGTAAGAATAATTGGTTTTAATTTTTGAGTGCTGTTTTGAACCCATCTTCATAGAGAAAGAAAACGTTAGAATTGGAAAATGGACAAGTGACTGAAAGATGATATAATTATCAAAGGACAAAAAGTGTCAAAAACATTCGTGTGCATTGTTCCCCCTCAGAAAAAAAACTATTTAAATATTTACAAGTGATATCAATATACACCTCACACTTCCATGTAAGATTTCTCAGTTGGTACACATTACATGTAAAATCTTGTATGTACATCTTACATGTAAAGTATATAGATAAAGAAAACTTACTGGTTGCAATGCACTTTCTCCTGTGTTCTGTGGTTAGTGATAATAGAAAAAGAAAATAGGTTAAAAACCACCATCCTAGTTTCAGCTTCTGTAAAGTATTTAAACTAGATCATACTAAGGCTTCTACCTGCTGAAAACACCTATGAAATTAAAAGCAAATCTCAGGGCATGCAAGATATGTATTTAAGCGTGTCGATAATAAGGATGCTGCCTCTATAATTTAGATGCTCAAGCATTGATGTCATAATAATAATAACATCTTGCGTTTGTACAGCACTTTACAGTTTACACAATGGCTCAGCGTCTTCTAGTCTCCTAACAACCCCCAGGAGATCAAGAGACTTGCCCACATTTGAAGATGAAGGATTGCGTTCCATTGGCCGGGATCACTGGACAAGTCAAATTTGGGTGACCCGCTATGTGGCATCCTGTCTCTGTACACTGACATGAAATGTCCCAAGAACACTCCGTCTCCCCATGCAACCATGGTCCTGGTTGCAAATCCAAAGATGAATTCAAAACAGTCCTTACATTCTCTCTGGTCTACTTCTAGCTAGGATGTTTACCATCTCACATGGTTCTTAGATTATTTCCATGTTGGCTCCACACCTCCACTTCCTCTTCTTAGGGCATTTTCTTTTAATATAGATTTTTAAAAGCAATTGGCATCCCAACGCTTTTCACATGACATTAAGTATATTTATGTTGTTCAACTATCACCATTGACCACCCCCAAATTTTCCCATCAGCCTTCGAAGTTTTTAGGTTAAATCTTTGGTAAAGTGCTGTAGGTACCCATTTCATAAGGTAAAAGGCAGTGACAATTTCATCCTTGAAAATATTTCATGTATGAAGTTGTATGCTTAAAAAATGTGTCATAAGTGTCTGTAAGCTTTCTAGACTGCCAAAAACTTGAAAGAAAGAAAGAAAAAAGATGAGAAGCGAGAGCAGTGTGGTTTAGCTATTTGGTCTGCTAGCAATGCCTGTGGCAAAATGTGGTAATTCACTTGCACAGATCTGTGAAGAGTCATTCCTGTGATTTAAATGAAAGTACACACTTAAACTCATTAGGGCGCATAAACAGCTATTACTGCCAGAGACAAATATAACAAAGATGTTGGCACATCAGGATTGCTCATGTCGTATATCATATATTTTATAACTACCTATTCTAGCTGGGCTAATATTTGGAAACATTGAATTTTAAGGAGAAGTTATCACAAACATCCCAATAACTCACTTAGGAGCATTACTGGTTGAGTGACTACCATAGAGGCTGTTCAGTAAGTAGATCTTTGATTGTCTTGGATAAGTCTTTGTGTCTAATATATATTACAATCAGAAGTCTAATTGCTGACAAGTCAATCCCGACTCATACAAATCGTGGGCTTTTTGTGGACGTGATCTTGATGAAGGATCCATAGACCTTTCTTCTGCCACTGGGTGGGCTTGAACTGCCAACAGTTTTCAAGAGGAAGAAGTTCAAACCATTTCCATCACCCTGGGACTCCATTTTCATATACTTTCCCCAAAATAAATTTCCAAAGTTAGGGTTTGTTTTCATCCACTTCACAGGGAGGCTCTCTTTGATTGTTAGTGTTTTTTCCTGTCACAGTGAAAAGGGAGTCCTGTGATACTGTCAAGGTGCTCACAACGAGGTCTGAAGTTCGAAGCCGCCCACTGCTCTGTGGGAGAAAGATGAGGCTGTCTACTTCCCTAACCACCTACAGCTATAGAACTCCTGGTGGTGGAGTGGGTTACACGGTGAGCTTCTCTGTACAAGGTTAGCACTTAGAAACCCCCAGGTGCTTTGTGGGAGAAAGATGAGGCAGTCTTTTAGCTCTGTAAAGCTTTATAGCACAAGTTTCCCAAATGTAGTTGGCCTAAAAAAATTAATACCCCTGGAAATGGAGAACTTTTTCCCTATAACCCATAATCCTCCATAAAGAGTAGGTAACTACTTTTGCAGCACCATCAGATTGTTTCAGCACCCACCAGGGACACCCTGATTTACAGCCTCAGAAAGCCACAGGGCAGATCTCTGTCTGTCTGGTAGGGCCATTATCAGTCCAAATCAGCTCAATTTTGGTGGGTTTGGAATATAGAGAAAAGTTTTTTTTGTATTGCTGCACCTCCTGATAAAAGCACATTTATCTTTTCTCAAGTAAAATAGAAAACAATATCCTATGGAAGCCTAGTAATTGCCCTTTGGTTGTCTCTTCTGCACTGCAGGTGTATCAAATATTACTAAAAGAACACATCAATTTTTAGGGCCTCAAAGGACACAGCTCTTGTTCAATAGGAAAACCTTTCAGGAAATAAATAATGCTGTGTATGCATTTGATTCAAATTGTGCTTATGGGATGGCTTTAGTAACTGTGCTTCCAAGTCTTGCCAAAGATACTGGGCAAAAGCTGTGCCAGCCCATCTTAAATCAACAGGTCTCTCCAGCCAAGGTAAGACAGGACATTGAGCAATTGGGTGACATGGGGACAACATCAAGAGTCCACCAGTCACTTCACCTATCGATGGGCTTTGGGTCGCCAATCTATATTCCGCGCTATTTATAATGGTATAATTTTAGTTCTTTGATGCCTGACACTGGATCCCTTTAACACCCTTATGATTTTTAGTTCTTGAAGTCTAATAGCTGATCCCTTTGACAATTCATGGTCCCACAAGCTGGTGTGCTTCTTCCATGCATGCTTTGTTGCTTCTGAGCTGAATAACCGCTTATTTTTTCAAGCCTTTAAGACCCCAGGTGCTACATCTTTTAGCTGATAGCTTATAGCCAGGCACCATCAGCTCTCTTCACCACCTTTGCTTATGCACACATTTGTCTTCAGTGATCATGTCGGGGAGATGAACATCACGGAATGCCAATTTAATAGAACAGTGTTCTTGCACTGAGGAAGTGACATCCTCTTACAGAGGGTTTACAGGGAGAAGATGAAACAGTTAAAGTACAGTGTAGTAACAATGAAATATGCATCTTTCCTCTAGTTCTCAAATGCTTCCTCCCACCCACTATCATGCTCCCAGTTCTACCAGACAAGTCTGGCTAGAACAGGGGCTATACACTGGAGTTGGAAACATGGGGAATTTAGGATAGATGTTCCCTCAGGACTAATGATGGGAGTGGTGATACTGGGAGAGTAGAGGGATGGTGGAGTAGAAAGGGGGAACCAATTTCAGGTTTCTACATATAACCTACTCTCTGGGGCATGGCCAACAGAGAAGTGAGTGAAGTATCACATTGGACAGTGTACAATAGGAAAAAGCAATAACAATTTGTAAATTATTAAAGGTTCATGGGGGAAGGGAAATAGGGGCAGCTGGAACTGAGGACCTTAGTGGAGGGAGGATGTCTTGAGAGTGATGATGGCAACAAGTGTGCAAGTGTGGCCTGCATACAATTGATGTATGTGTGGATCATGAGGGGAGGTGTATGAGTACCCAATAAAATGATTCATTAAAAAAAAAGGTGGGGAGGGGAAAGAGGAGCTTATACCAAGGGCTCAAATGGAAAATGTTTGGAAATGAATGTGACAACGTGTGTGCAAATGTGCTTGATACAGATAATGTATGGAATGTTATAATAGCTATAAGAGTTCCCAATAAAATTATTTTAAAAAACAATGAATTATCACCCCCAAATCTCAAATCTTACAGGGATAATGAAGCAGCATCAAGGAAGTCATTAAAATGATTAAATGTTCTTAATTTTTTTTTTTTAAAGAAAGAGTCCACCAGTGAAGTTACTCCATTTTTCATCTGACTTTACCTAGTCTCCAGGGATTCCTCCCTGTGTATCTGCAAACATACTGATGTGCTTGCTTTAGGGAAGTGGCAGTTGAATCTTAAAAATCCCAAAGAAGTAGAATACTTGCGTTATCTGAGTCCATCTTCCTTCATTACACAGTATTGTTCTTAAAGTCTTGGCTTGAAAAACTTGGTTCTTTAGAACTGGTAGGGATTGGCTACTAAATATTTTGTGGCCCAGTTGAAAAGAAAAAAATTTTTTTAACTATGGGAAATAAGTAGTCATGACTTCCTGGCCTGACAGAAACCAAGGAAGATGGGGTGCAATTTTCAACCACCCTGCTCCCTCAGGAAATGGGAAATGAGGCAGCCTTGGACATTTTCAGCTTTGGGGAATAGATAGGTTGGACTTGGGAGCTTTGTTTTCCTCCAGTGTGCATGTTTTCTCAACCGAGGGCCTAGAGAAGCGTGGGATGAGGTGGTAACTGTGGGTGAAATGTAGTCTTGGTGTTGGTAAATCTCGTGTCGGTCTTGGTAAGCTTATTGTACCTGTTGGTAGCCGTGTAGAAGTTTTACAGGCTTGATGACTTTGGAGGACTATTTACAAGGTTGATTTTTCATTTAGAAAGGACCTCTAGATACTACATCATGTAATAACAGACATACTGATCTTATGGTTGTCACCTGTCCCATTCACAAGATGCTCCGCTGAGCCAAAAAAAAAAAGTCCGAGCTGAGTTTAAGAATAATTTTCAAAGTAACACATAATGGTTAATTAATATGAGGTGGTTTTGAAATGAGACGTCAGACATGCCAGCTTAGTAGCGTCATCCTCAGAGACGGAGAGAGAACAATTAAATCATTAAGTTCACTTCTGCCTGGGGGAAGCAGCTTCCTGTAGCTGCTTAGAGGATTATTGGGCCTCTTTGGGGAAGAACACCAAAAAAGTCTGTGTGCAGATGAGTTCGCCATTCCAAAAGAGATCAGGTCACTACTGTTCCCATCCCTGCGTAGTTTCACCTGCATAGACTTCTACTCAGCTTTCAAATCTGTGTGCAATGAAGCAGATTTTGGCATGATCTTAGTTGATGCTCACATTTTGGTGGGAATGTGAATCAGGCCCTAAAGAACCAGGATATGTTTTTAGCTTGACCCACTCTGACTCCCAAGATATGTGGTTGTTTGCTTTCATGGCTGCTTAAGCTGGCAACGGTGTCTTTCTGATTCTCTGATTCTGCTGGGCTGTTGGTTGTTAATATTTTGTCGTAAATGCTTCTGGTCATAGATTGTTTCGACATGTCTGCTAGTTGCTATACAGGTGAGTCTCCCTCAAGAATCTGTTTGCATTTCCTTTTCACTTGGAAAAGACAATATCATTAATCCAAAAATGGAGAAAATACTCAGTGGGTATTTAGAGGGAAAGGGGATACTAGGGGGACTTCCTCAGTCGGGAGTTTGCTAACATTTGTCGGGCAAAGGGGACGCACTAGGTCAGAGAGTGGTGGGGACGGGTGGGGAGGCAGGCAGCGGGAAACCACCTGTTCAAGTGTTTAGAGTTCTTGGAATACTTTTCCTTTTACCACAAAGATCTCTTCCACTAGGTCTGAGTATGTCCAGAATAAGCAGGTCTGTGAGAACATTGTCCCTCTGTAAGCCCTTGTTATGTGCTAACGTTTGGATTAGACGCCTGACTCGGGCTAATTATCACTGATATCCTATGTATGACTGGTTTCTTTTAGGAAAGAATGCGCTTCATTTCGTGGTGTCTCTCCGAGATCCTGTGTTTGTTTGTTTGTTTGTTTGTTTGTTTACAAATTGGAGCAAATCTATCTGTGCCGTGTTCTTGATGGCATGTGCTCCCTGCTTGTCTCCGTGCCACATCTGTGTAATTCTCCCAATATCTCACTCTTTTTCATAATGCTGGTGCACATGTTATGGGCTATGGTGGAGCAAAAATGTAGCATTTCTGTGCCCTGGGAGCCCAGAACATTTATGTGATTCATTGTCCTGAGATGTTCACATCCCTGAAGTGGTGTGGGATGGAACCCACAATGACTCCCAGGCGAGCTGGAGCAGGGCATTCTGCCTGGACAGTGAAGGATCTGGGAAACAGGAGATCCTCAAGGACATGGGTTGGCAGTGGCTGCAACACCAGGCTCAACAGTTGTGCGGCTGTGTCTCAGCATCAGATTGTTCCCTCTGGTGCTCCAGCAGATACCTGTGCGTCAGAACCAGCGCCACAGTATCTAACAGTAACAACATTGGCTGCAATCATTCTTGAAGGAGTAAGATAAAATGTGTGTCTAAGACTATAATATAAATATGCAACAAAAAATGCAAAAAAAACCCTCTTGATCTGACAGATGGTGGATGGCTATTTATTTCTTTACAGTCAGCTCTCATTCTTCACATTCAGGTGGACTTCGTGCACAACAGCACCATGTGCTCCCAGGTCCCACCCCATCCATGTCAGTGCTTGGAAATCAAACAACATTCTATTGAGCTCCATCAGACTTTTTCCTTGGCAGATCTTTAGAAGCCTATCAACAGGCCTTTCTTCCTAATTGTTCTGTCTTGGCCTGGAAGATTGACTGAAACCTGATCTGTACGATAGAAACACACAAGCAGACCTCCACTGGCAGATGTGATGGTTTGAGGTGCATTTTCAGGAAATCAAGCCCAGGACCTCTAAGAACTTGAGCATGGGACCATCACCCACTCTCTGAGTCTTGTTCAGCTGTACAGGGAGATGCTGTTCTATTCGGGAGGGGGAGCACTCTTTCTGGAGTCCTCCTTCCTGGATTTGATCCCAGGCCCCACCCTCTTGAAGACTGATGTAGATCAAGTTGCGTAACCTCTATAAACCTCAATGTTCTTGTCTTGAAAAATTTAGATAGAGTCAATACGACCTTATCTCCTGAGGCAGCAGAGAGAAGGGCGTGAAATGAAATGGAATGAAATAGTGCACATACAGTATTGAGCACAGGACCGTCCTGTACTCAGTGCCCTTCTTGCATTGTGACCTTCAATCCTCACTCAGGCTTCCTGATCCCAAGTTGCAGAAGAGGAACTGAGCATTTAGCAAGACCAGGTGACTTTATCTAAGGCAGCGATGGACAGAAGCACCTTGAGGCTGTTTTCGTAAGGGTCACATGCTTAGTCTCATGCCTGCCGTTCTGGGTTAGACCTATAAGAAATCTTGAAGACCCAGACAAGAGAAGGGCTTCTGACCAGCTTGTCTCCTTTATGACAGAGCCTAGTTCCCCCTGGCTTGGCTTAGAGAACATGAGCACGGAGCACGGAGAAGGAGCTAACCCTCCTTCCCTTTCATATCGGTTCCTGCTTTCATCCTTCCCACAAAGTCCTTTTTTTAAAATCTGTATATGTTGTTGGCCACCAGCTGGTTGACTCTGACTCATGGCAAGCCTTCATGCATACAGAGTAGAACCGCTTCATGGAGGTTTGCTGATGAAAGTGGAACCTTACACTTTTCTGATAAAGTGCTTCCGGGTGGATTTGAACTGCCAACTTTGGGCTAGAAGTTAAGCATTTAACAGTGTATAACACTCAGCATCTCCTGTTTCCTTGTCTGGTTTTCCATTAAAAATTGTTTAATGATCTTCTTTTATGATATAACTCATGATTTATAATGTTTTTCTCACATTAGAACGTTTTACTACAGCTACTATATAGCCTTTGTATTCCCCACTTCTTTCTTTTTACTTAACAGTTTTACAGACTTATAACTTACTTTTCATACATTCATACTATTTAATTGCTTAATCATGTTAAAAATAGTTGTGTAGTCATCACCACAATCAGTTTTAGAACATTTTCTTCTTTCTTTTTTTTGTTTGTTTGTTTGGTGTTTTTTTTTTTTTGGCATCACTGCCCCCTGGTGGTCATGGGAGCCACCCAGGGCTGCTTCTGAGAGGTACCACTGGATTTGAACCCCCAAGCCTGCGGGCTGCAGTCCCGCACTCAACCACTTATGCTACTGGGGCTCAGCCATTTTCATCTTTCTTATGCTCTTTGTTATTAACTCCCCATATCCCCCCAACTCCCCCTGCCAATCCCTTGGAAATTATTAATCCATTTACTGTCTCTGTAGAATTGCTCATACTGGGTTTCACATATTGAAAAAATACTGGATTTCACATATAGAAAAAACATATAAATGACAAACATCGAAAAGCAAAAAGGACCCCAAAACAATAACAAAATGGAAAGGAGAAAAGCCTCAATTGAAATTAAGAAATATTAAAAACTAGAACAAGTTTAAAGTGGGTCAAAAGGGAAATTAATTGAAATTAATCAGGTGTTAATATTTAACTTAATGACATCTGCAGGAATCCACTTTCAAATGTACTCTGTCTGATAGCAAGGATATTCACATCCTTGGTCTAGGCCCAAAGGGACTTTGCTGGAAACACAATCCAGCTAGAGAAACTTCATATAGATTTGGGGCTTTCTTTGTCATCCATATCCTACTGAGAATTGTGTATGCAGAATTTAAGGTCTAAGACATTTCTCTCCTCTGGCTTAAAAAGCTACATTTCTTGTTTGTGTTTGTTCTACTGTTCACCCTTCCCATCCAAAATTGCTTACCCAGATGTGGTAATGATAGCCTCATGCATTTATTTCCAAAGAGTCCTACCTTTAGGGAGGCCTTTGGAAAAGTAAAAGTCTAATCAATGCACCCTGCAAGGAATAATTGGCTGTTTAACACAGTGAGACCTGAGTTCCATTCCTAGGTAATGCATCCCATGCACGGTTACCACCTATTTACTGAAAAGGTCCCATCGAAGTTCTCAGACTAAGACTAGGAAGAAAGACTGGAATTCCACTTCTGAAAATCAGCCAATGAAAATCTTATGAATTACAAGAGTCCAATCCCCAACCAATCATGAGGCTCACGTAGATGCAGATAGCTTTTTATTTTCTTGTGCATGTGTACACCATGAGTTGAGGTGACTGGACAACGCCTAACAATAACATACTTCATAAAGAGAGAAAAATGCATTTTTATCTCTCTTGTGGTCATTATCTAATCTGAAATCAATGGAACTGTTTTAGGTAATGTATGATACATGGGGGTAGGGTTTGAGTCCCTCCGGTGCTTGTACCAATATTCCATTTTCATCTGGGTTCTAGATTCAGAGTTTCTGTAAGCATCCTTGCTCTTAAAAGATTCAGTCATGATAGTAAACCATGAAAATGCACCCATTTTCTATATTTTTATCTATTAATGTCTTTGCGAAGAATCAGACATAGTAAATGGGCATAAGCTAAGCCACATCATGCCAAGTCCACGGCCACCCTATCCATGGTGACCCACCCCTAGATAGAAGACTTTTCAGGTCCAAGCACGCTTATCTTTTTCTGCAGGGTGGCTAGTGGGTTTGAACCCCCAACCTTACAATTAGGAGCTCAAAGCCTAGTCCACAGTGTATCAGGTCTCTATTTAAATGGATACTAGTGACTGGCTATTTCCTAGCAGCATATAAAAGTTATTTTTAAAATAGTTTTAAATCTGTGAGTGAAAATAAATTGCTTTTGCTGCAAAAAACACCAAACATGGAAAAGCTAACCATTCTAAGATGATCATTTATCTCAGAAGCCTTACAAGTGGCATGACTGCTTTAAACAACAAGAGGATTTATTTGATATTTGATTTACAAATGGGTTGCAATGTGGTCCAACGTCCATGCCAACTTTCGCCACCCATGAGCCTTTAGAAGTTAGAACAGCGCAACTGGGCAGGTGTCATGCCTGAGGGTAGCGTTTCATTTGAGAGCGTGAACAACAGTGAGGGAAATAGCCAGGCTTCCTAGGATGTCACACTTTTGAGAAGCAGAACATTTTTATTTTCTTTGAGAATTAACCGTATGGCTAACTTTTATTTTATTTTTCATGTTAAAGGGGGAAAACTATGTGGTTAGGAAGGCTTTTAAAATTAAATAACTACTGACTGCTCTCGAGATAAAGTTTGGAAGCACTAAGTTGTTCGCTTTGGAAACACGTTTTCTTTCCAGCCGCTGTTTGTTTGGACTTGATATTCTGATCTTATTCTTTACCCTGGATTAACCAAAGCAATCTTTCTTGGAGAAATGAAGGCATTTTTGTGGTTGTTAAACATATTTTAAAAAACGGACTTAGACAAAAGCACCGATTCCCTTATATCAGTCCAAACAGTAAGTGAGCCCTGGTGGTGCAGTGCGCTGTGTGTTGGGCTGCTAACCTCAAGTACAAATAGTGATTTGCTTCAAAATAAAAAAAATATGAATGTTTTATTACTAGCTGTTCTATTTTGAAAGAATTGCAAATTCAAAAAAAGTTGCTTAAAAAAATATCTATGAAAACCTCTTCTATCTTAGTTACCGAGTCTCCAGAATGCTAATATCTTAATGACAAAATTTTATATGCAAGAGTAAGGCAGAAAGTTTTGCTTTGAGAACTCAAGTTACATGCCCCCAGATTTATTCCAAACACATTGTGCTTAACTCTGCCATAAGATCAGTGGGTGAGGGTCGAGGGGTCTTCTCAGGATGCTGTTGTCATTAGTTTTCTGTAAGTCTGTTCTGCCTCATTGTGCTTGGCTGTGTAGCAGAAGAAATACTGCCCGGTCTGGTGCCGCCCTCACCATTGTCATATTGAAGCCCGTGGCTGTGCCCATCTATCTTGCTGAGGGGCTTCCTCTTTCTCACCAAGCACGTTATCCTTTCCTGATGTCATGCCCAAAGTGTGGAGACAAAGGCCCTCAAGCCTCACTTCCAAGGAGTGCTCTGTCTACACTTCTTCTGAAATAGTTCTGTTTATTCTTCTGGCCATCCACCTTCATTTCAGGAGGCTTTGCCAGCACCGCCATTCAAACACATGGATTCCTGTATGGTCTCACTTAGACATTATCCATCACCCGGCTTTCTCATGCAGATGAGGTCTTGGAAAACAGGATGGCTTGGGTCAGGTGCACAGATTGTCCTCCCAAGGACAGCTTTCTAACACTTAAAAAAGCAGTCTTGCCCAGCGGCGTTACCCTATGCAGGACATCCTCTGAGTTCTTGACTGTTGTGCCCATGAGCCCTGATTTTGGACCCAGGCTCAATGACATCTTGAACCACTTCAATTTATCCTCCTTTTATCATGATGGCGATTTGTCTAGTTATGAATATTTTTGTTTTGTTTTTTACATTGAGTTGCAGTCCATGTTGAAGGCTGTACTATTTTTTTTTATCTTCACCAGAAAGTATTCCAAGTCCTGCTCATTTTCAACAGACAGGACTGCTTCATATGCGTCTTGCAGGCTTATACTAAGCCTTCCTCCAATCCTGACTCTACACTCTGCTCTTCATCATGGGATTACTACTAGCTCAGCTCACAGATGGAATATGGATGGTGAAATGGTACCCCCCCCCCCTCCACCTAACCGACATCTTTCGTGATTTTAAACCACACAATATTGGTCCCTTGTTCAGTTTGAATAACTTGCCTCTTGGTCCATATGCAAGTGCTTCAATGCACCGTGAAGTGACCTAGGATTCCTGTTTCCCGTTCTCCTCAGTGTTAGCCATTGTTTGTAATGAAGCACACAGTCAGAATGCCTTCTCGTTCATAATAAAACACAAGTAGCATCTTTCGGGTAATTTCTGCTTTTAGCCCAGATCTGTCTGACGTCAGCAATGATATCCTGCATTCCATGCCCCATTCCGAATCTGCCTTGAAATTTTGGCAGAAATTCTGATGCATCTGTGTTTGAAATTGCAAGACCACGAAGGCTCCAGGGAAAAATGAGAAAGAGGAATACAGAGAGAGAGAGAATGTGATCAGAGAATAGAGTGAGACATAGAACACTGAATAATTTACTGGGAAAATGCTCTCCTATATATTTTTTAATTTATGCACTAAGCTTATATCCTCACTCACAAATCGTTATATATGTACCACTATATTCATCTTAGATCAATTATTTTTCATTCTAGTTTGACTTATTTATAGCTGGAATCGACTCAGCAGTATTTTGTTTTGTTTTGTTTTGTTTTTGGAGTATCACTGCCCTCTGGTGGGAGAAGGAGGCCCAGTCTTGCTCCCGGAGAGTTGCTGCTGGATTTGAACTACCCACCCAGTGGGTTGCAGTCCCGCACACAACCACTATGCCACCAGGGCAAAATTATGTTATCTGAAGCATCCTTGAAGGCCAGGTGCCAGAAGATGGTGATGTTTCCTTTCTTGATTTGGTGTTGGTTTCACAGGTGTATTTATCTTATGAAAATTCCTGTTACTGTATATTTTTTATTTGTACTTCTTCTTTATGTGTATTATACTGTGGTGATACCTTTTAAAATTTATCTGGTTCCCCTAGATTTACTTATAACTACTAGGTAGAGCCCATAGGAAAACCTATAGTAGAAGCCACAATTTTTTTTAGAAAATTCAGGATGTCATAAAAGGTGTTGGATTTCCAAGGTAAGGCAGTGTAACTACTTTTTTTTCCCCCATTTTGATATAGATAGCAAAATGATGTGTTAAACCCAAAGTGAGATTCTTCTTATTATTACAACTTCAGTTTACTCTGAGCATAAAATGCTGTTAAAAAGATTGGAAGTAGGGCTGAGCCCCGGTGGCGTAAGTGGTTGAGTGCAGGACTGCAGCCCGCGGGCTTGGCAGTTCAAATCCAGTGGTGGCTCTCAGGAGCGGCACTGGGTAGCGCCCACGACCACCAGAGGCAGTGATGCCCCTAAAAAAAAAAAAAAAGATTGGAAGTGGTTGTGCGTGGGACTGCGGCCCACTTGGTTGAAGGTTCAAATCCAGCAGCAAGACTGGGCCTCCTACTCCCACTACCAGAGGGCAGTGATGCCCCTAAAACAAAAACAAAAAAAATTGGAAGATAACAGCAACAAAGTAACAGATTCCTACTCTTTTATGGATACATATATATCCATAACTATATGCATGGATATCCACCCTCACTTGGTGACATGGTTAAGTCCATAAGATCAGTATGTGAAAATGGAGGATGACCACATCAGATCACAGAATGGAGGATGATGACATCATTACAGTACTGCCAAACCACTGGGAATCATGCCTCAGCAAAGTGGGTTCACTCTTTCAGCATTTCAAGTGTTGCTCTTATCTCGCACAGCTAGAGTGTTAATGCGAGATCTCCATCATTGATATGAAAATAGAGAGTCTAGTGATTGCAGATGCAAAAAAAGAAGTTAATGAGATAGATGATATGTGTAGGGTAGGTATACATGTACAAGGGGCTTTGAAAAGTTCATGGAAAATGTCCATTATCTTTTCATTCCAGCTTTCCATAAACTTACTCAAGTCCCCTAAGAGAGTCCACCCCTCCAAGGAAAGCCTTTCCTTTCAACAGCTAGCCAATGGCAGAAACTTTGCACAGAGATGTTTGGAGTTAAGGTTTCCTACCTTCCAAGGGTGGGCTCAAAGCAGTTCAACTCAAAGCACCTCAGTGAAAGGTAGGCACAAATCCATCCCATAGTCAAGGAAAGCACACACAGTAAATGCGTACACACACCATACATCCTCTTGGGGGACTTTCTTGAGTTTTCAGGCTCGGCAAACATTCTGAGCCTTCTCCTTCCTCCCATTTTATTGCACAACTATAAACTATGTTTGCCATGCCAGCGAGGGCAGTTTATGTTAATAGATTGGTATAATTTGGTAGAAGCTGATTTGCATGTCTCATTTTAATTTTTCATCTCAGCTCAACTGCATAACCAGGTGTCACGCGCATACAGTATACTCTGCACAAAAGTTGCTGGTTGCTGGCTTTGAAACAGTTGATGTGGCCTCAGCTCTCAAGGAATTAGTCATCCTGGATCCCATTCATTCCTTCTCCTCCTCAGCAGTGAGCATTTAGTCTAATGTGTATTGTGAGTGACTTGAAGCTAGAGTGATGACTGTACGTATCAAAAAAGGATGACTAAAGTGCCTGTGACTGGTAAGTTTGCCTTTCAAAAGTCTATGACACATTATTTTTGGTAGAATAATCACTTGCAAATAACTCCATTTTGATCTCTTGATCATAGCCATGCAGCCAGTAACTTCAAGCTTTTGTGCTCACATAGGGACTAAAGGAGTGTGAAAATCTCTGTATCCTCTTCACAGATTTCTAAGCTGACATCTGAAAATGCTTACCAAAAAGTTGCATTTGTTGCAAAAGATCTCGTTTCAGGTATTTCGTACAGTCAGCCTTCACTACCAAAGCAGTTCAACTAGTCCGTTCGACTTTTTATCAGAATGATCAAATTTTGATCCAAAATTGTGTTTAGACCATCTTGAAGAGCAGTCGCTCCGATCTGAATGCCAAGTCTAAGAGATATTTTGATAAGCCCGAGAAGGACATGCAGAGGGCCTGCTCACAGAAGGGCAGCCTGGTGGAAGAAAGACATCTTCCACGTCTCTGTGGGACCAACGTCTTATGTCCCAGGCTGTGCTTTTGCACAGCACCTGAGAAGTCACGCCACTCAAACCAAACTCCGAGCCATCACGTTGATTCTGACGCACAGCCATCCTGTAGGGCAGGGTAGAGCGACCCTTGGGCTTCTGAGATTGTAACTCAAAGGGATCAAAAGTCCCGTTTTTCTCCCCGAGAAGCCACAAGAGACCTGAACATTGTAAGATTATTTGGTGATCATTTTGAAAAGTGGGGGAAGGATGATTGTGGGAGAAATAAAACAAAGTTGAGGAAAATGTGTTCAGAGCCTGGGGCAAGGCCAGGTGAATCTGTCTTAGGAAAAGGTACAAATGGAAGGTGAACAGATTGCTGACTCTGTTTTGTTCTGGTGTAGGCCTATTTAGGTGTAGATTGTGGTGTTGGTTACTTTGTAAATGGTTCGAAGCTGATGTCTGTGAATGGAATTTTTATCGATCTAAACCTTCAAATCACCCTCAAAACCAAACAAGACAACACCACCAAACCCACCACCTACAGTTGAGAACATTTCATGGAAAGAAGGGGAACTTTGTGAATGGGCCTTGCAAGGTGGGCGTGGGGAATTAGTTTTAGGGATGAGAAAAGCAGGGAAAGACAGAGAAACGTCAACTTCAAATCATTCCCCTGACTACCCACTGGGAAGAGAGATGGAATCCTCTTTGAGTTTGTTTTTGGCTGATACCTTTCCCTTCCATAAACCAACCAATTTCGCTCTGGAACCTGACTGTTCTCTTAACTGCCAGTGAAGCAGAAACTTATCTTGCCATTTATTCCATGTGCCATCACACGAAATCCTTCAAACTTCATGAGAACACTCAACTCGGCATCAGCAACATGCTACAATGCAGAGTCCCTTGGAGTGTCTGCAGTTTGTAAACCATTAATCTTCAACATGTTTTGATACAGGTTAGACTCAGCACTGCATCTATTATGTCTTTTTCTGGCAAGGAAAGTTGTTTACTGGAAAACTTTGCTTCATGGCTGACTGAATTTTTTTTTGCATCAAATCTATTAATTTGGGGATATAGAGGTCAGAAGGGTGATTCTCCCCTCCCCCAAGAAAATATTAGCAATTAATTATGTCTATAGAACTATAGTGGCTATACATTTTATGTATATACCTCCACTTCTTCAAAGACAGATTAGTCCTGAAACTCATAATGGAAGTCAAATGACTGCTTCTTGTCATCAAGTGGATTCGGACCCATGGACTCATGGATTCGGACTCATGTGTGCAGAGCCAATAGAATGTTTAATCACAAAGAAAAGGAGGAGCTTGGAAGATTTGCATAATTATATCTGTCTTTTGATTATAATTGGAAATGCCTTTTCTATTCTAGAAGAGTGTTGGTACATGCAAAATGGATGGATTACATCTTGGCAAGTTATTTTTCTCCTTGATATTTTTATTGCAGAGCTGGCCTAAAATATTAAAAAGTAATACACAGAGACTTCGATTTTGTTTTTCAATGCCTTCATATAAAACTTTTTTTTAAACTACTGTGTTTTTGTGACAACATTCCTTTTCCCAGAAAATCTCAGGTTCACATCAAGTAGGCGCTGGATGTTTATCTGGCCTTGTTTATGGGAGCAAGAGAAATCTGCTAACCTTTGTATATACTTTATGCTTAGAACTAGGTAAGAGGTCATTGGAGCAGTTAAGATTGTCTCCAGGAGCTGAAAAGAAATGTTTGGGTGAAATTTCCTCTGTCTCAGAAGATGTTTGTTTAAGGTTGTATAATCAATAGATGCAGTTGTTCTAGGAAATATCTACATTGAATGACAGAAATTCTGACAGTGTAATAATCTCCCCCCGATTTACAGAGTTCATTCCACACCACTCTAACCACAGAGTCTTTAACAAGGGTTTCTACTAAACAACCACGAATGATTCCGCTGCCTTTTCAGGTTTTCTGAAAATATTTTCAAAAGAAATGCAGCCTATTATTTTTGCTTAATCTTAAGGGTAAAAAGTGTTGTGGCACCTTTACAAGGTCAATTGATTGTTCTCAGATAGCTGGGATTGAAGACCTCGTAAATCCACTGTCACCAAGTTGATTTTGCCTCCTAGTGCCCATGGAGGACAGAGTAGAATTGTGCTCTGGCCTGTCAGTCTTTGCAGGAGCAGTCCCCTCATTCCCCCATGGAATTACAGGTGAGTTCCAACTGCTGGCTTTGTAGTTGGCAGCCCGACATTGAACTCATTGTGCTACCAACACCCCCAAATCAAATAATGACTCACCATGGCCCTGTCATGACGGAGCAAACAGCCTCTTCTTTCTCCCTCAGAGTGGCTGATGGGTTCGAACCTCCACCCTTGTGGTTTGCAGTCCATCCCTTAGCCCTCGGCACAACCAGCATACCCAAAGGCTCATCGAAGGATTTAGTCAATTCAATCTGTGTCTCTCTTCTAAGTGTTTAGTCTTATAATAGCATACAAGGATGTCACACTCTTGGGTTATAGACAGAAGTTATATGTGAATGCACAGAATGAGTCAGGGGCAAGATGAATTTCTTTTTATGAACTTCTCAGTTACATTATCATCATTTATATTCTGATTGAAATCCCTTACTAGATCATGAGCTCCATGAGAAAAAGGAGCTATATAACTCTGAGCAGCCCATGACTTATAGAAAAACATTAAAAAACCAGTTTGCCATATTTACACAAGCAAAAGCTTCAAAATCCATGGAGAGATAGAATTAAGAGATATTAGAATTTCTACAAACATTTCAAAGTTCTCTCCTTGGTGTGTGTGGGGTGGGGTTGGGGGTCAGTGGGGGCTGTATATACCACTAAGCCAGTCCAGTAGATTTCAAGTCAGGGCTTCCTCCATGCTACTTTCAGACCGATAAGTCTATTTTTTTTTCCTAGTTACATTTTGTATCCATGTTTCTAAGATATATTTTGTTCATTACTTTTTACCCTTCTAATGTGGTCATGGTTAAAATGGTCTGTCGTAGCAGCTAGTTACCATATGACTCTGGTCTTAGGTTACCAGAAGGTAGGTTTCATCTATTCTTTTGGAATAATTGCTTCTTTCATTCTTCAGGTTCTTTTTATTTGCCATTACATCATGCAGAAAGAGAACAATAGCTATTTATTGGCTAACTACTAACACGCTTTTAAGATCCCTGACTCTAAAAGCAGACTAGAACATAGAACATTATTTTCATGGACTCTGTTTTGTCAATTGACCTAGATGTCTCCTAAGACAAAGGTCTGTAGCCTTCGGTAGTTCAGTTCCAATATCTAACTAGTTTTAATAATTGTGCCTCTATGTCCTCATATGAGCTTTTACAAAGTCATATGTAGAAATATCCATAACCATACTTGGGCATATGTGCAAGTATAGCCCCAGAAAACTTTCCTTCCTATGGTGCATACACTTTGACCTGTGTGTCTTTTTACAAATGATTGCTTGCTGTTGCTTTGGCTTGGGGTAAAGCTGAGGCTCTTTACTCTTTTTTATTTATTTATTTTTGGGGGGAGCATCACTGCTCTCTGGTGGTGGGAGTAGGAGGCCCAGCCCCACTGCTGGAATTGAACCTCCATCCCAGTGGGCCGCAGTCCCGCGTACAACCACTACGCCACCAGGGCTCAGCCTGCTCTTTACTCTTATAAAGAATTGCAGCTCCTAACCCCACAAGAGTAGTTCTATTCCGTCCGACATGGTGGCTGAGTCAGAACTGAGAGATGTCCGTGAGTGAGTGTGTTATTTTTATTACAAAATTGAGTATGTTTTAGTATGCCTTATAATTAATTGGAAAAAATGGAGTTTAAAGGTAATGGAATTTTCTTACAAACTTTCTGTAGCCCCTAGTATTTTCAAAGGATGCTGGATAGTATAATAATATCTGAAACCACATGAGTGTGGTATTTTAGTTTCAGAACCACAGCAGAAAGATATTCATAATCACGATAATGTCCACTTTCCAGTAAAATCATTTGCAAATGCTAATTTCCATATCTAGAGGTGAAATGAAAAAAAATACAAACATGTGCAAAGTCAAGAGCACTACTGATCTCCTGTCTTATATGCTGCAGCAAGGTGTAACCTGCTATTGCTTAATCTTTTTTATTGTGGTCAATGAAGAATGTGTGCAGAGAAACCTTGAGATCCAGAAAACAACCAGATTGTCTTGTTTTCCGGGCCTTGTAGGATTTCCACCACAGACAGGATATAGACTTAAACCTTTTGTTCCCTCTTTAGTAGTTTAAGATGTTTGCGTTTTACTTCTCTGACAGGTTTCTCCCTTACACAAGGTTCCAGCTTTTCCAGGTTTTGCTCTACCTCTGTCTTCACTTACTGACTCTCTCTTTCATAATTAGGACCATAGAAACAAAAATCCATCGGGCTGAGCCCCGGTGGTGTAGTGGCTGTACGCGGGACTGCGGCCCACTGGGATGGGGGTTCAATTCCGGCTCACAGGAGCAAAAGCTGGGCCTCCTACGCCCACCATCAGAGGGCAGTGATGCCTAAAAAAAATATATTAAAAAAATTAAAAAATGTATCTCATTGTATATTATTAGACCTACGGCTTCTAGCAACAAGGTACGAAGCAAGGTGAACTCTGACTAATGGTTAAGGCTCTGTGTCAACTAGCTAGGCCAGTAGCTTAGAAGTTATGTAATAATATAATCTGACAGTTATGTAATGATGCAATCATTCTCCATTTTCGGGTTCCATGTGGCCCTATTGTATTTTCACATAATGCCAATTTTTGCATAAAGACCCAGTCTTTGGGACCTAACCATGTCAATAAAGGTAGGCCTATATGTGCTACACTTAAAATTACAACTTCCAATGTAGCTGAGGACTTAACTTATGCATCTTTTTTGTATATTTTGGGAATAGGGAGGCCGAGACCAATGGTTTTCCACCTGGAATAAATTTGCCCTTTCAGTAGACAGTGAGGGTCTTGGTGGGATGCTGATTAGGCATCCCACTGCGAAGCAATAGGTTGAAGATGTGCACCTACCAGCCATTCCACAGGAGAACGAGGTGACAATTTTCAAAGATGTAGTGTTTTGGAAACCCGTGGGTCACCTGTCCTCTGCCTGTGCACACACCATGAGTGAACATCAACTTGATGACACCAAGTTCGGGGAATACTTTTCCCTGTCTGGGAGAATTTGGTTGTCATAATAGGGTGTGCGAGGCAGCTCATAAGGAAACCTACTGGTACTGTGGGTTAGGCACTGGGCTGCTAACTGCAAGGTGGGTGGTTCAAATGCACCAGCTGCTCTCTGGAAGTAAAAGGAGGCTGCCCGCTCTTTTAAAGATTTACAGCCTGGGAAACTCCCCAAAACGAATCTATTACAGGGCTGATCGGAGTGTGCATGGACTCCAGATGAGGAAGTTGTAGGTAGCTCAGGGGTAGAGAGCAGGCATGCTGCTAAACCTCCTCTCATGCCCAGGGCATTTCCCACGATATACAGCTGTGCAGTGTGCAGAGTGAGCTGAGCTCTGCGGTTGAGAAAAGCTAGATTAGGCCAGGCCAACCATATTTAGCACATACACTCGTCCATCTTCCTTAATACGGCATTGGAATTCTCTTCTCTTCATTCCCCGCGCTTGGGAGTTAATTATTCTTTCACTGAGTTTTGTTTGTGCCGAGGAGAGCCCTAGCCAGCGTGAAGCTTGGCAATCTGAACAAGTTGCACTTGGGCCAGCATTCCACCTCCACCTGCATCAGCTTGCCCGACCTGAAAACTTCCCAAGTGAAAGCAAGAGGCATGAGAAGACATCTTGATTCCACCCACCCTTAATCTTGCTTTAAAAGGAACCCATGAGGCTCTGGACCCAGAAATTGGCTCCTTCCCTGTTGCAGAAAAAACATGAATTGAACATAAAATGTGGACGTTTTTCTTTTCTCTTTTTTTTCCCTCTTCTGGCAATGCGAGTGCGCCATTAGGTAAAGAAATCTTTCACCACTCCACTCGCTGCGAGCAAGAAGAAAAACCAGCTTGTTCTAGCCCAGCTTTGCCAGGGACAGAAGGCAGCTGCTGGGTTCTGAAATATTCTTTTGATAGCAGCTTGCTCAAGGGTGGTAAAGGGTGAAACTGTGGTGAATAGGTTGAATTAAACAAGTGAATGGTAAACGTACTGCCTGTGTTCTTGTTATGATGTTTTAATGTGCCGTGATCTGTGCTCATGTGCTTGGTTACTATACCTCAAATCCTAGAATAAGAAGTGGGTACCTGCCATGAGCACAGGTCACAGGCCTACCTGTGACCTTCCAGCTGCCTGCTGAGTTGCCTGTGAAGCCACCATCACCTACGGTCCTATTTTAAGGGAGTTCCGAAACAAGCAGACTAGATCTGGCACCTGGGTCAGGGGTTCCACTGGCCCCGGAGCAGGGCAGGTGATCACAGGGTCCTCCTAGAATGGGTGGCATGCTCGAACAACGCATGTGGTGGTGAGCTTATTTTCCCACTGCAACTGTCTGAAAATCACAGCTGCCTGTCACAGAGTCAGTTCTGACTCGGAGTGGCCCTGTCGGACAGCACGGAACCGTCGCTGACAGTTTCTGAGACTAAGTCTTTACCAGAGTAGAAAGCTTTATCTTTCTCACAGGCGGGGTTAAACACCATAATTCCACGAACTTTAAATTCACGGATGCCTATCACAGGTTGCCACAGGGTGAACCCCAAATCCTGGTGACTTCCCGTACCTGTGACAAATCGAAAGGAGCCCGAGTGTTAGAATAAGCCAGCATTGGGCTGCTTATCGCAAGGTGAGTGGTCCAATCGCCAACGCTGCTTCTCAGCAGAAAGACGAGACTTTCTGCTCTCGTGAAGATCTGCAGTCCCAGAGGCTCTGGGGAGCAGGTCAGCTCTGTCCCCTAGGGTTGCCCTAAGAGAGCATCCTCTCCGGGGTGAACCTGAATTTGAACTAGAAATAGATCATGTGTACATTGAGGATTCTTGGTTTCCTGAGAAACTCACTTGCCTCCTAAACTACGCCACTTCTAGACTTTGGGTCTTGGACCCATATAGTTTTCTCTTTCATAGCCTTTAAACGTCCCAGTGGAAGAGTTTATAACTCGATTTCTCATAGGCTCCTCTGGCCAAGGGGATGGGATATATTTCAGCAAAACATGCTTGTAATAAAAATGTAAGATTCAATTCTGTACTCTTCAGACAGCTCACTGAGCTTATTGGCGAGTCACTCTTTAGCAACAGGGAGTCATGAGAAAGGGCAGAGCTTGGTGTGATGTTTCCTAAGCTGGTGTTTCACAGCTCTCTCTTTAGAAACTTATTAGTGTTGATGGGTAAATTTGTTTTTCTTAAAAAGCATGTAAGTTTTGAAAGCACCGACTCTACAAGGTTACCTTTTGGACACATTTCATAGGAAGACCAATTGCTATGGAATTTACTCAGAGTAAAACTGTGCTTCTTAGGATTTCCAGTACCTTCCATTTTAGAAGTAAGAGTAGTTCCTGGGCAAAGGAACTAAAAAATAATGGTATTTCTCCACCAAATTTGTGAAAACCCCTCATTGATCATCAGCCTTTCTTCCCAGGTATCTCTGAGTGGGCTTGAACTTTCAACCCCTCAGTTAGTGGGGGAACATATTAACTGTTTCTCCCACCCAGAGACTCTGCGTTCCTTGCTAGACATCGAAAAGCCCTGCAAAAAAGAAGTTTGCTTGAATGTTCACAGTTGCGAAAGATTTATTTGCCCACAGACTCATTGCCCACAGAAAATAAAAATAACCTGTGAGATCTTTCTATGTCATCAGGGAGTGTAGAGAAAGCTAACCTCACCAGAGAACACTATCAGAGAGGGTGATATAAACATTATAAACAGAGTGTGTATAAACATTTTTGGGTGCAGTGGTTCAGTAGAAATTTATAATTTTATAAAAAACTATTTCTGAGTTAGCTACATGAACCAAATCATTTTTCAGAAGCTCTGTTTCCATGTGGCAATCTACTTAACAAGGCTAAAAAAGCTATGTTCATTTTCTTCAGGGTCTTCTGCTCTGCCCTGGTCAGAGCTGTCATCACTACTCAGAGATACTATGTTTCAAATCATGCGGTTTTCCATGCACTGTTGCTCATTTGTGTTGTGTTATTATTGTCATATTCTCTGGTGTTTTAGTTAGAAGATTGTGGTAACTCGTGTTTGAGAGCCCACATCGATAACGTTTGAGAAGGAGCAAAGTAAAAGTGGGCTTCAGCTCAGTGACTGTGAATGTCATTCTAGTCATGTAATTCAATGTTGAAAGAGTTTGTCCAACAACTTCGTTGGTATTAATACAATCCAAGAAGTATCACACTAAGACATTTACAACTCTACCACATTATGTGACGATTAAGCTGCTAGCCATGAGGTCAAAACCACCAGCTGTTCTGTGGAAGAAAGGTAAGGATTGTTCTGTGGAAGAAAGGTAAGGGTTTTGACTCCAGCGCAGATTGATAGTCTTGAAAAGCAACAGGAGAAGTTCTGCTTCATCCTGCCCCGACACTGTGAGCCAGTTTTGTCTCGATGGCAGTGAATTTCATTGAGACAAGCTATGAAGAGGCCCAAGGGAGAAAGGTGACAGCTTGAGTTACCACATGGGTGACATCAACCATACTGACACCACAGCCTCTTCCACCACCTGCCCCATTTCTGGAACAATCTCAAACGAGGAAGTGCCACGCCTTCAAGGTATCTTAAGGGAAAGATAGATAAAAGCAGTCTTTCTGGAAAGGGGTGAGATGACTCTTGACCAACCAATGATTGCCCTGTGTTGAAAGAATTCATGATAAATATACTTCTCCACGTGGAATGAAGGGAAATAAAAATTACTTGTTCTTTTGCAAAGAGTCTGCCAACCTCCCTAAGAAATTCATTTTTGGTCCTGGTTTGTCAAGTTACATTAAAAAATACTTGGTTTAGGATATATTTTAAAAATTCCTTAAGATTGATTTCCTGAAAATAACTGCTCCAGCCCAGGAAAGTTGTCACTATGTTATGGCTATGATAGCAGGGTTCTAAGGTAACAAGACCGCAATCATAAAGTCCCTACTAGAAAAAGTAGGCTAATGTTGCTGATGACAATGGAGCATGAAAATTCCCTTCGAGCTGCAGCAAAGGGTTTTGCAAGTTCATGTCCTGATTCCAGGTTTTCCTGTTTGTTTGTTTAATTGATTCCCAAGTGAAAGTTATACAAAGCCAGCTCTGGTGGGTCAACTAGAACAGTTGTTGCTATTGTGTAGTGTCAAGTCCATTCTGACTGCAGCTGATTTTGCAACCACAGAGCACAGAGCAGGACTGCCCAGGTGTTTTCCAAGGCAGTGGGTTTTACAGGCACAGATTCTGGGTTGTTGGGAGTTTTTACCCCCATAGGGAGAGGCTGGGTGGCAGAATGGGTTATGCATCGGGCTGCTAACCACAAAGTCAGCAGTTTGAAACCACTAGCTGCTCCAAGAGAGAAAGATGAAGCTGTCTTCTTCCATAGAGTTTCAGTCTTGGAAAATCACAGGGGGAGTTCTGTCCTGCCCTGTACATGATGGTGGCTAGACTCTTTTGGTTTCTTCCATGGAAGATTGGCAGATTTGAACAGCCAACATTTTCATTAGTAGCTGAACTTTTAACTAGTACATCTCCAGGGCACCTAGGATATAGTTATGACCAATTTCAATCAAGGATGCCTTATTACAGTGCTAGTGTGCTGTAAAATTCTTCATAAGAATGCCATGAAAAGGGAGGACTCTAATGTAGCAAATCAGAATTCCTTTAAACAAAATATTGTCTCTGTGTATTTTATCTGGTCAGTTGCCATTGAAAGATTAAAATTGGAATCAAAGAAGTCTCTGTGCTATCTCATTTAAGCACATTTCATGACATGACTAGAAAATAATCTAGTCAACGAACACTTGCCAACATCCTCAACAAATGGAAAAAATACTCCATTGTGGAGTGGAAAGGTAATACTGAAACTTCTATCTCATTTAATTTATACTTCTTTTTGTTAATGCTTTATAACGTACAGAATACAGTATTAGTAGACTACTAAATACATATCATCATTAAATAACCATCTAATTGTTTGTGCTAATAGGGATGGTGGAAATACATAGATATCTCTTACATAAGAGTAAGAACCATGTCTTACTCTAATGTGGAACCAAGCCAAATCCATTGTCTTCGAGTTGATTCGAGCTCCACTAAGTCTGCAATCTTTCTGACAGCAGACTATTCTGTCTTTCTCCCGTGGAGCTGCAGGCGGGTTTCAACAACCAACCATAGGTTTTGTCCCAGGGCAGTTACCCTCTGCATTACCAGGGCTTCTCCTGCTCTAGTCTAGTTCTCTGGTTTTCACTACGCAATGAGAGGCATTCTTGTGGTTGAGTTGGCAGTGAAACAAAGTATTGCCCAGCCCTGTGACATTCTCATGACTGGCTTTAGAATAGATGGTTCCACTAGAGGATCTTCACTCCCTAATTTTAAGTAGACTGCCAGGCCTTTCTTCTTCATTCATCGTTGTCTGGAAGCTTCACTACAACTTACTTCCCCAGTACTCTAGCAACATGCAAGCTGATTAATGAGTGGTAGCCATGTTGAAGTGGACAATCAAGCCTAGGTGCGGACCCATGTGCAGCTCTGGTGGAGGTGTGGACTGTGAATGACACTATTAGGCTTTGGGAAAACTCCCTGACTGGTCCCTTAGCCTCTGCCTGAAATGTAGGCTCCACTGCTCTTAGCAGAGTTACATGTGTTGAAGACGTTAAAGAAGTTTAGGTAAACACAGCTGAGCTCTCCAGATGACTGTTTGGTGCCTTGGACACGACCGGGCTTTCCTTTTGGAGAAAAACTTGTGCATTCTTTATTAGCATGGGAGGGCCTTTTCTGATGCCTTTTTGTTTGTTCTGTTGCTGCTGTTTTGTTTTTAGTAAAAACATATTTACATAAACCAAGAGCATTCACTGCATTACTGGTTAAAAAGCACTTTTTTTAAGGGGCAAACTGTGTCCAGGTAAGGCTATCACTCTCCGGTTGTGTGACCTTGGAGAAGATCCCAGAGTCCTATAGAATGGAGACAAAGCCTTCACCTTTTAGGTCTTCTGGGAACAGTGAATGAGCCCATGCATACAATACAGCACTCGCCACTCCTGTCCCACTCAGATAGCTACTGTTACCATAGGACACCACTGGTGGTTTTATTAGGGAGAATATAGGAGCAGCTGCTTTCCAACCTGAGCAAAGAGTTGAAACAACAACAAAAAAGCAAATGGCTTTTAAAAAGTAATCTTCCTTTGAATGATATTAAAAATTTAAATGTCATCAACATGCCGAGGACACTGGAACAGTAGGAAGTCTGTGCAGCAGATCTCCGCTGGAGAGGAGGCCAGACATTTCACCCCACGTGAAATCCGGGCACACTCACTCCATCAAGTCTCAGCAAGACTTCTCTTTTCCTGGTAGAGTAACTCCTGTTGCCTGATCTGCTTTAAGGAATATTTTCTAAGGGAACTTTTTGGCTTTAGAAGCTGGGTGTTTCAGTCACAATCATCCTAATTAATGCCCTCCGCTGCTTACTGCGGGGTTGGAGGTTCGGTCAGAGATGCTGAGAGAGAGTCAGAGAGAGACTTCTGAAAGACATTGAGAACTCCAGAGAGGTTTCACTCAATTCGATCACAATGAGTCGAGTCAACATTAATTCAATGAGTTCTGCAGTGATGATTTTAACTGCAATGTAAAACCTATATCAAATCATTAGATCATCGTTGTCTGAACCTGAAGCCTCAAGTTAAATATTTTCCCTGAAAGCGTTGCCTGCCTGCCTGCCTATTTAGTTAGTATCTGTGGTGTGGTAGATACAAAACAGTGGCCCTGTATTTTATATCAGCTCAGTATCACTTGTTGTTTCTCTCCTCTTTTGAAGCTCATAATTCTGTAAAAGCATGCAATAGTTAAGAATGTGTTGTTTGGAGAGAGAAAAAAGAGTATAATGTTTTGACTGTGCTTTAACTGATTTAATGATTGAAATTGTACTCTGAGTTGAACTTGTATAGGAGTCATGTTGCATTCTCCCAAATGCTTACTGTGTCAGTTTTAAACCCCATACATTTCTGGGAAATTTAATACAGAATTATCACTTAAAAAGAAAGAAAACATTCTATTATGAATATCACTGACCATGATTTTCTCAGTTGTCATGGCTATAGTTGGGGTATACATACGCAGTTTGACAAGAAGATGAAGTGTGTCATGCTATCTGAATATTCTGTTGTTAATCAGAAAAAAATGTTGCATCACTATTTCTATGAGCTCTAAATGATCAGGGAAAGCATTTAAACCAAAGTATATTGATGAACCCAGTGGTTATTACAGAATTGAGTGTTGTCCAAGGAATTGACAACTTAAAGGTAAAATGACTTACACAAGAGCATATGATTCATTGGTGGAGAAAAATACTCCCAACCAAGGTCTTCATTACTTCCCTTCTTCTCCCTGCAATACTAAAAGGAAGAAACATCACCTTATAAAGAGTAGCAACGCTCAATTAACTTAGTTCTAAGAGAACATGCCTCTGGAATAAATGCATCAAATAGTTACAGTCTAATTATTTGGAACACAATTGTTCCTCACTTACTCCAAAGATGGAGTTGAAAACCCAAAATACTATTTTGAATAATATGTTAGTCCTTTGAAATGAATAGAAATGTTACTTTCGGCATTATGCTTAAAAATATAAAGCATGTCAATCCTGCTAATGCTAATACATGGCTTTCCATACTCAAGTAAATTTGCAAAAGAATAAGTTCCACTTAAACTATAAAATACCATATCCCTTATAAGAATCAGAAAAATGACTACTAATATTTCATGATTAGTTCTAGCTTATATTTACCAGTTCCTGCAGGAGACATGAGAAGAGTGGGCTTTTAAGATATCCTCACTATGGAGGAAATTAAAAGTACTGTATCCTGCACCCTTGTATCCTATCGTCCAACCACAATATCCTAGTTTATTGTTTAATTGAGAGCACTAATTAATAGACAACTCCACTCTCCACATCTTCCCACCACCACCCTCCATTAGTGGCTGGACCTGGGTCGATGAGAAGGGTTGTGTGTCGGCCTCTCAAGAAGCGGAGAGACTGCAGCAGCTAAAAGCACCTCCAGAGAAGGGAGTTGGATACTTCAGTGACAACGGTTGGGGATTATGTGTTCCTTGGGCATGGCGTTCTTCCAAACATTTTATCCTTTGCTCCCAGAAGAATCCAATCCCCATTAGATGTTGTTTTAATCCATGGTCCTCCCCTGTCTGGGGGGTGAGGGTGAGGCTCTTCAAGCAGGATTAGGGGAACCCAGAAGACCTGCCTCCAACTCAGCCTGTCTGAGGAAGAGGCTAGCATGAGTCCAGCTGTGCTGTTTTACTGATCATAAAATGATAAACACAAACAAAATCTGGATGGTGTCCATGGGATCAGAGGAACACAAATCCTATGCTATACACAGCGTGGAGGGCCCATTCTTTGACAGTATCTCCTGATCCAGCAATCCTGCTGTCATCTTGAAGTTTGCCATGCATGGTCTCACTGCTGTGTCTGGAGGCCACAGAGCACTTTTCTCCCTCTCTCATCATCCCCTGTGCCTCCATCTGAAGTCACTGCTCAGACGTCTGGTAGATGGTGTGTTTATCCTCTGAATGTTGAGCTCGTCTTCCACCATGCAGCTCCTCCTCCACGCGACCCTTACCTTTTAAGAGTTCGAGTCTGATGATGGGAGTCTCCAATCTTCAACACTCCCAATGCCTTTGGGATAAAGCCCTGCTATTGTTGGGGTTTTCTTCCAGGAGACCTTCTCTGCCCTTGGCCCTTGGCCTTGGTCTGTCTTGGCCATCACTTCTGATCAGACCTTGCATTTCTGTGGTCTGTGTTCAAGCTCTGCCCGCCGCCACTTCTAAACCCCAAACCCACAGGGCCACCGCAGTCCCCAGCTTCTGTCACTTCTCCTCCCTTCCTCCCTCCCGCCCTCTTGCTGAGTGACTCAGTAGCATACCTAGAGCAGTGACACCTTAGACCTGCCTCTAGGACTTCCCTGTAATGGGTGATTGGTCTGTGTATCCCTGTCACCTCTAGAAGGGTGGGTAGGGCTGTCTCTGGTTCACTTGGGAGTTCCTGGTGGGGCCGTTCCTGTGCTTTCCTCTGACTATGTGCCCCACGTACTGGACGGTCCCTTGAGCAGGGGGATAGCTCCTCACCCACAGGAAGGTCATCCTGTAAGCCCCTGTGAGTTGGCATGCTCCAGTCACTGGGAGTCCATAGCTGTGGGCACAAACGTCTTCAGCTCACCAATAAGATGAGTCGTGTTGTCCATCACGGTCCTGGGAAGCTTGGATTCCAAGGTAAGGTGGAGTCTTCTTTGCTCAAGTTGCGGTCAGATGGTAGCAATCAACTGATATAAGTGGACCTTGAAAGAATTGCATTTGGTGTGATTTAGGCCTTCTCGACTCTAATGTCATGCCACCCTGTCTCTTCCCTACTGGTGCCACTCCAGCTGCCCTGGCCCTCCATGAGTTCCTCTTCTGAGGGCTTTTGCAAACAAGGTTCCCCTTTCCAGGCAAGCTTGCCTGCCAGATCTTCCACTGTAGATACCTTCCCATCTGGCAGGGTTGTCTGTCTCTCCAGATGAGTAATGCTGAAGACAGAGTTCTTTGCATCACTCTGTCAGTCACCTGTGTGCACCAGACCCCTGCCCTGGCAGCTGTTTGCTCGACAGAATGAGCGGGAGAGTTAGAGAGCGTGTGGGGGCCTTACTCACCTCTGGGACTCTGGGAAAAACCTTCTTCTCCCTGGGTTAGCGACCGCTTATAAAGTCCACTCAAAATTCCCCTCTCTGGGGTGTCTTAGGGGGTCCAAAGAACATAGGCGGGTGCTGAGCACAGTGCCTGCACCCCTCTGATGGGGAATGAACACCACAGAACTTTGCAAAAGAGACTGACAGGAAAGTTGTTCCTTGGGCACAGTTTATCCATTAATTAAATGCCGGAGAAATGGGCCGTAAGAAAGTGATGTACTCCCACTGTTTAATTGCATGCCTTGATTACGAGGTTTGATGTCCTGGCCTCGTCCTTTACTTTGAAAAATCTTTTTGATTTTTCAGAACACACACACTTGCCTTTCCTTAATTTTAGGGACTAGATTGATCAGATAGATGAACATAAATCAAAACTATAAAAGTAGCATTAATAAAATGTGTAGCCCCGACTAAGGTTGGCAGTGTTCAACAGAAAGCAAGCTGAACAAGGCTTTTCTCCAGAAGAGCCCTGCTGGGTGGCATCACGGGTTATGTGATGGACTTCTAATTACAAAGTCAACAGTTCAAACCCACTGTAAAGATGTACAGGCTCACAAACCTACAAGTGACATTCTATTCTGGACGTGGGTCAGTGGACTTCTGAGAATCCGCAGAAAGCTTCTCAGGCTGCAGTGTGTGGAATCTTGCCAGAGAGAGCAATATTCTTGGCATCCAGATGCACTTTGGGTTTTGCACGCAATGGTCGAAATGAGCTAGGAACAAAGGCAGGTGGCGGGCGGAGGAAATGAGAGGCCGAGATGGAAAGTCTTCCTTGACTGAAGTGGGAATGGTGGGTGGGGGCTGCGGGAAGACCTGAGAAGCAGGATCGCAGTGGCTGCTGGGACTGTCACATCTCCGATAGCAGCAGAGGAGTTGTTCCCGAAGAGCAGACGGTGGTGGCTCGCCTGCTCTTCTTGTTGCTCCCCCGTTCAACTTAGGTCAGCTTCCTGGGGACCAAGACAGATGACTTGTGGTGGTAGAATCCTGACTGAGAAAGGAAAAATGAAAGGAAACCTTGGTGCTAGCCCTTGGAAGCTGCTCCTCAAATTTCTGAAAAGAGTGCCCATCAAGCATATGAGGGATCCAATATGGATGGGGAAAGATGTTATTTTAGCTTTCTAGCTTGTAGAAGATATTTGCCTTTCTTGGTTCAGGGGGAAAATGCTACCCTTAGCACATTCTTCAGGGCAGACTATTTTAATGATTACCAGTTTAATGTGTGTTGTGCTTATTTAAGGAAAACTCCTGTGGTTCTTTTGACAGGCTGGAGTGTCCTAACTTTGCTTTTCAGTCAAGACAACTTCAGGGGCCTATTGCATGCGGGAACTCGCCCCTCGGGGGGCTGGGGAGAACACGCTGATCCCCGGACAGGAATGAGTCCCCCACTAGAAAAGAACCCGAGATGCCATCTGAATGAATAATGCATGGCTGCCAGGACCTACCTGGCTAAATGGCTTGTCCTGGTGGTCACCCTTCAGGTTAGGCATTAGCACTCACGGGCAGGAGCACTCTGTGGAACCCGGATCTACTCGTGGCCAGGAGCCTGACCTGAGGCCACAGCCATGAGAGAGGGGGCGAGTCTGGGTTGGGTCTGGGTGGGTCTTCAGTCCGACGGAGGGTGCTGTGATTTTGAGGGGTCACAGTGACATTTTCTTTGCTTCTGGCTCCTCATTCCCCTGCTTTGCCACGTGCTTCATTATTTCATATCGCCCTTTGAGCTCCCCAGCACTCTTCAACTTGGGTGTCTTTTGGCCTTCTCTCCGATGTTCCAGTTTTGGTAATCATTGGAGCCTCTCTCCCTCCCGTGCGTGTTTTCCGTTCCCGGCAGTTTCACAAAGCGTTGAAGGAACAACGCCCAAATCCATCAGTGAACTCAGCTGCTGAGGCTTCCATTAGAAGCAGCAGTGAGACCTTGTGAAGGGGGGCAGAGCGTGGAAAGCAGCTCCCTTGGGGTGCCGAGGAAGCAGGGAGCCTGCCTCTGGACTCTAACTGGAAGAGAAATGTGGATTGTGAAATTCTTTGATAGCGGACTGGACAAAAAAAAAAAAAACCCATAGGTTCTATTTAAAATGTGACTATTGGCAAATCTCTGAGTTTCAGTTGTCCATGTAGACCTGACCTGCCCCTCTCTGCAGCCCAGCCACCTCTTTGTCCCAAAGAACCAGATGGGGTGGCCCATTTCCTTGGAGGACATTTGATTCCCTGGCCTTTCCCTCCAGGTGATTCATATGAGCTCATACTCTTTCTTTTCAGGCTCTTAACTGATCTGCTCTACAATGAATTGGTTCTGTTGAAAGTCTAAAAACCTGATTCCCAGGAGGTACTCCCAGTTTCCATTGACTCTAAAGAGGTTTACATTTTTCTCCACTTGCAAAAAAAAAAAAAAAGCCATTTTTCCTTTCTCTTGGCAGAGTGGAATATTTTTCATGGACTATTCACAGTGCTCAGTGAGGGCCATGCCGGGGGCTTTCCATCAGCTCTCGGTGAGAGAAACGAGGCTGCCTGGAGTTCCTGCCGGGACCCCCAGCCCCATTCTATTTCTGAAGGGTGTCGGGTCTAAACATTCTATCTTCCACCTGGCAGTGCCTGCTTCTCTCTCTGAGACCACACAAATAGGGTCTTTGAGATTCCCCACGGCCACATTCCTTCTTTGTGAAAAAACCTGGCTGCTCCAGCCTGGAGCCAGAACCCAACCATTCTAGCTTGACTTCTCACTCGACCTTGAGTGACCTTGACACGTTTCTCAGAATTACAACCCCAAGTCGGCCTCTCTTTGGTGTGTGCTGCACCAAGTTCATGTCGTCTGGGAAACACCACTTGGAGATGGAAAACCACATTTAAGGCGGTAGCAACAGCGGTGTTTGTTCAGACAGGAGTGGCCCAGGTCTGGGCAGAGTGTGGCTTTGATGGGGCCTCGCCAGGAGTTCCTTCAGGCTCGGCCTTTTCTGGCTCACCTGAGAGGGCTGAGGCTCGGAAAGAGGGACGGATGAGCACCCCATTTCCCAGCAATTGCTCTAGCTGAGGTCAACCAGTAAGTCCTCTGGACCATCTGAATCTGAGCATGTCTTTAGTTCTAAAAAGTGCCCCAAGCCTGGTAGGACATCACACTGGAAGATGTGAAATCGGGAGGGCAGATGGTCAGCTTCTTAGGACCTGTGGTAATGAGCTAGACTGCTTCTATTTCCCCTTGGGATTCTCCCAACGTCCATACCTCATCCTCCTCCCATTCTAATTGTGTTTCTCCATTTACCTGAGGAAGGACTACCTGAGACCTCGGGGCACTTGCCCAGGTCTGTGTTTATTGAGCCCATTGGGCCTTGCATGGGTGGGCCCTGTAATCACTCCAGTTTCAGCTTCAAGCTGCACTCCCACTCACAAAGGCACTGAGCTCACACCCTGGACACCAGTCATCGATGTCCCCAGGTGATGCCCTTCGCTCCCACCATCCAACTCTATTGTCTCATGCTTCCTCACGAGGTTCAAACCTCACCCTCTCCCAGGAGGATGGCTGTAATTGTCTTCTCCCCCTTTTCTGAGGCTAGTTTTCAGGACTCTGTACATGGCTCACCCCCTGATCACAGTGGTTCTCAGGTTAGGGCCACCTGGCCCAATCCAAGGGATTCTGGCACAAATGACTTGGGCTGGCGGTGTCTAAGGACCTTGTAGCAGCCCTGCAGGTGGTCTCACGCAGCTTAGGTTGAGTGTTGCTATTGTGTATGCTCAGTTGGATTGGGATGCTGGCTGCTCTGACCTTTTAAAGCTCTCTTCATCTCTAAGGAGCCCTGGTGGCACAACGGGCTACTCCATGGACTGCTAAGGTCCCAAGGTCAGTAGTGTGAACTGACTGGCTGCTCCTCAGGAGGAGATGAAGCTCTCTACTCCCTTAAAGGTTTACAGCCTTGGAAAATCCTCTACGGAATCACGAGGCATCCTAACTGACTGGGTGGCAGTATGCCTTTCTCTAGAGTTCAAAATTAAACTTATCTGTAATCAGTATACATGGAATCCCAATCGTACATTAACTCAATCAGCCCACAGGCATTATATGAACTGCTTACTGTACTCATATCTAATACATTGTAAACATAATGGAATGTGTGATTTTCTTCCATAAGGTACCACACGAGGCTGACCCAGGTCTACTCACCCAAGTTCATCCCTTACCTTTCCATCCCTTCCCTCAAGGTTCCTTTAAAACTGCCCCCTACACACACACACACACACACACACACACACTCACACCCAAATCCATGCTTCTACTTAGATCTTCCTCTTGAACTTCATCCAGCTTGAGTCATTTGCTCCTAATCACCCATGTTTCCCTTCTCAATTAGCTGTTCTCCTAACTTAGACCAGAGCTTCCTGCACCTACAGGGTCTGACATCGTGCTAAAAATTACATGTGTTAGATTATTGACTAAGTAATCATGAGATTATCTATATGATTGCTTATTAATCTGTAATGAGCAATTTTATCTGGCCCCCTCCAGAATCAAAGATTCTGCTTCTAAATATGGCTGGCATCAGTCTCTTTCCCAACCTCATGTAACACCTTTTAGTAGAAGCAATGCCTTTATACAAATGCATTATTCCTGACAGGGACAGCCTACCCCGTAAGGAAGGTAAGCACAGACTTATTTGTGCTTGCTTATTAATCTGCAGTGAACAGCTTGTCAATGTTTTGCACCACACCAGAGATTCTGCTTCTAGGCATGGCTGGCATCTGCCTCTCCCCGAAACCATAAGCACATTCCAACAGAATCAAAACTTCTTTATCAATTTACAATCCCTGATAGGGCCCAAGTACTTGGTAAGCAAGTAACCATAGGTTTCTTTGTGCAATATGGTGAAAACCCTGCATCCCTGTTTGCCTCTGGTGCTCACCACATCTGGATGCATGCAAAGCAGTGTCATGAGCCCCAGAACCTTCATCTATATATGAAAGTCATTGGTTTGGCTGATTCCAGGGTTCTTTTCAGCACCAAACCTGCACTTGTTCTATAATTAATTGACTCTGCTCTATAATTAATTAACTAACAGTTTACCAATTAAAGAATGAATTTTTTAAAGTAAGTTAATTAGATCCCTGGCTATTAACAAATGATCCACAAAATGTAGGAAACCAGATATATTAGGGCAGATTGAATAAGTTCCTGCAGTGATGCTGGCAATTTAGGTAGTTTAAAAGATTTATGAGTGAACTCAGAAGTATTTTCAACATTTAAGTAAAATAGATAAAAATCACTCTTTTGTGTTTATGCTGGGTGGCACCTGGAAACTTTAGAAACCTGTCAGAGTCAGTAAAGCAGCTACCAGTACTATTTATAGCATTTTAAAAAATCACTGGGAGGGATGGAGGGAGCGTTTGTACAACTCTTATCACAATCCATCCATTGTGTCAAGCACATTTGTACATTTATTGCCATCATCATTCCCCCAAAAATTCAAAGAATAACACTGTGGCGGTCATGTGCTTATGTTAATTTTATGATTGAAATATAGGGGTGGAGTCTAGCCTGTTAATCTGGAGATAGCCATTGAGTAGAGAATGAGGCCTCTATGTGGGCATGGCTTTCTCCTGAGACTTCTGGGAAATCTCACGATATTTCCCTCATGAAGATGAGAAGCTATCTTCCCCAGTTGTTGGGAGTTAGTCTCGGAGATGATTAATCATGGAAAAGACAAGTTGGAAGTGTTCGAGAAGCGGGAGGAGCCGGCGGAGAGATGACACAGCTTTGCCCTGATGGAGCCAGACCTCTGGGGCTAGGGCGACCAGATGGAGACCTCTGCCAGTGATGAGTTGCTTCTGCTGTTGATGGATCCTGAGCCCTGGTGGCGAGGTGCCCTGCCAGCACCGGGATTCTGCACCCACTGACCTGTGACTTTGTAAGTCGGAAAAAGACTTTATAGACTGATTTCGGGCATATGGATTAATATCGGACTTATGACTTTGAACTGGACTGGGCTGGGATGCTTTCTCCATGTCCCATTCCTTTTGTATATAAACCCTTTCCTTATATCGATTTGCGTGTCCTTGAATTTGTTCCTTTAGTCTTCCCGGAATGACACGAACACCTTTTGACCTAATGTTCTAACGCAAGGAATTGGTTTCTACTGATTTTCATTTTGAAGTGTTCCAAGATCCAAGTCTTTCTGAGAAACACCCATCCTGCTCCTCAAAAGGGACTGACTGAACCTGCTGTAAGAGGAACCTGATGGGATTATGCTTCATTTGTCTGCTGTGGCTCACCTGCCATACAGAAGGGTGCTGCCACAAAGCTGTGGGAAATGAAATTGAAAGATACTGGAATCTTTCTATTGGGTTTTTGAAGACCCCCTCCTCCTATCTTAGAATACTGCACAGCTACTTTGTCTTTTAGCAGCTGCTACATTATAGCATCAACTTTTAAATCCAAGTAAAAACTATATCTTCAGGTTCAACGATAGGTCAAAAGCCCATGTGTTTTCTTAGTCTATTTGTTTCCCAATTATCTTATGGAAAGTTGTCAGTTTGGGGAGTGGAAATGATTTCTTGAAGGCCCCATTTGTTGAGTGACAGACAGAATGAAAAACACCAATTGCATAAGTGTGAAAAAAGAGCTGGTTGTTTTAGTTGGATTCAGCTTCAATATGAGCCAATAGCGCTGTGACATTGCTGTTGGAAGATGTTAATAAAAGTTCAGTGTCCCAGACTTGGGAGGCAATCATCTGGTCGTGCCCTGTGCTGGCTGCAATATAGTAAAGTGTGTTATAAAATCCAGGGCACATTTTCAAAAGACCATGGTGCAAGCTGGAGTTTGTGGAGTAGAGTGTGACCCAAACAGTTGTGATTTAGAATCCAGACAGAGAGTAGCTTCAGGCACAGGAATGGACACAAGTATGGGTGAAAAGACAGCTGTCCTCAATTATATGTGGAACTATGATGTGGGAGAAGTCCCTAGGGCATCAGTTCTCAACGTGTGGGTTGTGACCCCTTTGGGGGGTCAAACAACCCTTTCCCAAGGGTTGCCCGATTCATAAAAGTAGCAAAATGACAGTTATGAAGTAGGAACAGAAATAATTTTATGCTTTGGGGGAGGGGGGGCGTATCACCACAACATGAGGGATTGCCTGAAAGGGTTATGGCATGAGAAAGGTTGAGAACCACTGCCCTTGGGGCTGTCAACAGTGAAGGGCTCCATGACTAGGGGAGAAGTTGGAGTATCAAACCTACCCAGAGGCACCTCCGAAGACGAGGTCTGTTTTCCCAAAGGTCACAGCCTTGAAAACCCCAGGGAGCAGTTCTGTTCTGCACAAACACGGTTCACTTATGAGTTGGAATCCTCTGGTAATGATATAATGTAGAAAAGGAATTAGACTCACTCCTGACTCAAGAGGACAGAACAATGACATGGCCAGCAGTAAGAGACAGCCAGACTTTGGATCAACACAAGAAAGGGTTTTATAACTTGTTACTGTGCCCCTCAAATGGGATTTGCTTTTCATAAAAATGCGAATTCCCTACACTGGATGAGTTTAAGCAAAGATGTAATCTGTTCTTCTTGGCCATGACTTTTTTTTTTTCAAATCTGGTTATCATAGAAGAGATTCAGTAGGGTTTGGCCTGGAGGCACTGTGTTCTAGGAACTGGACTCAGAACCTTGGTGGTTCAAAATCCACCAGTTGAATTGTGGGAGAAAGATAAGATTGTCTGCTCCGCTAAGGATTTGTGATTTTGGAAACTCTCTGGAGGGTTAATATAAGTCTGCTGTGTCAGTGGGAGCAGGTTGTTTTTGTTGTTTGTTTGTTTGTTTGTTTGTTTGTTTGTTTGTTTTTCCAGCTACTAAATTAGTAGATTTTCAAGGAAACCAATTTATTTGTAGAGATCTACGGTTTATATTTCTTGGTTACACTATTAGAATATCTACTCTTTTACAGACAATGCAGAACATCTAGATTTTTTTCTTTTTTTAGCTTAGAGAAAGGCTGATGTTTGAAAGGATGTGTTCAAGGACGAGGGTAGGTGTGGCTTTATTATAACATTTTATTGATTTTTGAATAGAAAAATGTAGTTTCCATTGTCCTCTCATTTATTTTGTTCAAGTCATTTAACATTTCTGGTACGTGACTAATTTAAAATGGAATGTCTCTAGAAATATTGAATTTCCCATGGTCTACTGGTTCTTAATCCTATGTAGTGTTACTTATGTATTCCAGTACAGTTCAGAGGAGAGAAATTCTACTCTCTTATTACTGTAGTGTCATCTCTTTTTTGAGGGAACTATATGGGGTGTCCTTGGAGGCAGTAAACTGTTCAGCCCTCAGCTACTAACCAGAAAAGTTGATGGTTCAAATCCACCTACAAGTCCCTTGGAAGAAAGACCTGTCAGTCTACTTGGGCAAGATCACCATCACTGAAAGCCCTATATACAACTCATTTCTGAAACATATTTTATAACTTTTCATGCAATGTTGTTGGAGCCATGGATAGTCATGGCAGGAGACTGTATAATTGATACCACCACTTAGCGTATTATTTAGTTTTTCTCCAGGGGAAATGATACATTTCCCTCTGGAAAGGTATAAGTGAAGGCTTGAGAAACTTGGAATGTCTTTTGACCTGGGGAGAGCCGTGAGTTTGTAGTTCCAGAAACCCGAGCTGGGTAATGCATAGGACATTAACAGAGTAGCAATCAATATCATGAGAGCTTAGCAAATGATTGTTACTTTTAATTATAATACCGAGAGACAATCAATTCTACCATGCTTTATCTTTTGCCAACTATTGGTGGTTATATGTACAAATTTGCCTGCTGCAAGTGATGTATGGATTGTGACCAGAGTTTTAAGAGTCCCCAGTAAAATGATCTTTGAATTTTAAAAAATTTTTCTTTCAAAAATAAAATAGAATGACTTTAAAGAGACTGACCTATATGCTAGAAGACATCCTTAGTGCTGCAGGGACAAGATACAGACTACAGTCCAAGCATTGGTGCACTTGCTTTTGATGGTAGTGTGCCCACCAGCAATTTTTGCCTTGAGAAACTTCAGAGCCTCCTTCTAAATCACCTTAGGAAAAACCAATGGGTTTCCTTAATTTTATTTAAGAGGCTGCCTCATAATGGGCGTGGCTAACTCTTGTGTAGGTAGGGTTCTGCCTTTCATGTAAGAAAGCAGTTGAAGTTTCAGTTTTCAGGCCCCAGCCCTGAGAAGCCCAGGGGCTTTAACCATCCAGCCCACCCACCAGAAGGAAAGCAATGGTCCAAATGTGGATCGTTCTTTTTCCCACTGAGCTCAGCTGCTTCCAATTAACCCAACTATACATAACTCTGCTTTGCTTCTTTATCACTTCAATTCTCCCATGTCAGTGCAAATTTTTAACCACACAGGGAAAGAAGCAACAATGGATATGCTTTTATAACACAACTGTCCAATTTCTTGCAGCTCGACTGCATAATTTTCTTTGCTCTGCTTAAGCAAGTAATTCCTAAGCCAGACTGGCTGTGTGTGTGCACGCTCGGTCAGTTTTTCCCTCTCCTAGCTGAGCGTCTCTAAGGATATCCTCTATATAAACCACTATACAAAATAAACATATCTCCATTTGAAATTTCTGTTTTACATATGTGCATTTTGGGAATCAAGACCCATGGAATTTAGCCAAGAGACTGTAGGGGGAGAGGAGAGGGGTAGGGAGAGATAGGCAAACTGATCTAATCTAGTTGCCAACTAGGCAGTGTGTAGCTTGATTGACATAATTTATACAGCACCAAAGACACAAATGTATTCAAGTGTCACAGAACCCAAAGACAGTTAGATGTGGGAGCTGTGGTGTTTTGTATCCCTTTTTATTACCAGGATGGAGTTTTAGGAAAATCTCCTTTTCCATGTTACTGGACTGCTAATCTCAGGAGAATTTGAAACCCCACAGAAGGGTCTTAAGAGAAATGGAACTAAAAGATAATACGTTTTCCCCACAAACCTTTGGAAGTCTACTCCTAAAATAGTCCAGAGAACCAAGAAGGGGAAATCACAAAAAGCAAAAAATTCTACCTTTCCTTTCAGAACAAGAGAGCCTTTGGACTGTGCTTAGGAAGCCGGGGTAGAGGGGTAAGACATGGAGAAGGGGAAGGGCCTTTTCTGAAGTATGTGCTCAACCCAAGCCCTACCGTTCCCAAGATGTCCTAGAATAGAAAACACGATTGCTGCTTTATAGTTAGGGTTCAAAGTATTGGAAATGATTTGAGTGGCTTGTGGGGGCCATAGAGTTGGATTTCAAATCCTATCAACGTTATCACTTGCATTGCTAATGCTCTCACTAGGTGGCAGGAAGGAGTTTGGACATCAGAAGCATTGACATTCACATTGGAATGATGCACATGAAGATTGTGACTGCAACTCAGGCTGTCAGGTGCCACTGGCCAATTTGGACTCATAGCCACCCCAGGTACAACTGAACGAAACACCGCACGGTCCAGCCCCGTCCTCGTCATTGTTCTTACATTTGTTTGAGCCCACAGTTGCAACCACGGGGTCTATCCGTCTTGTCCAGGGCCTTCCTCTTTTTCACTGTCCTCTGCTTCATTAGGCATGGGGTACTTCACCAGAGAATGGTCTCTGTGGATAACACAGCCAAAGTCTGCGAGATCAAGTCTTGCCCTCCTTGCTTCTAAGGAATGTTCTGGCTGTGGACTTCTTCTAAGACAGATCTGTTTATGGACCCCTGTAATGAAAACAATGGTCTTGGGATACTGTGTAGAAAAACTGAGGTCACTTAAGTGGCTCCCGTATAGGGAAATGTTTGCATCAGCATCTCAATATAAGGCGTTTGCTCCCAGCCCATTCATACCTGCCAGATCTGACCCAATAAGCAGGCTGAGGGCCAACCACCTCCTCCCCCGAGTTCACTATTACCATTTTGCCACAGAGGTAGTAGTTAGTGGCAGTTGTTCAGCATTCCAGCTGCCCTTTTTTCGCTTTCCCCAGTGAATTTCTTTGGAAAGAGCAGTCACTATCTTGGGACACCATTCAAAGGTTACTTAAAGTGGAATGTTTTGCTCTGGATTTGAAAATGTGCTTTTTAAAAACAAAAACAAAAAAGTTTCCTTAGCGTCTAACTCACATTAACTCACACATCATAAAATTCAATGGTTTGAAATATTAGATTTTTACATTCATCACCATAATCAACTTGAGACTATTTTCTTCTTTCTTGTATCTGTTATTATTAGCTCCCTATTGAAAACATGCTTTTTTATCCCACACTTCATGAAGCCCTTTAGCTGGTGGTATGGTGGGCAACTAACTACACAGCCAGAGGTTCAACTCCCCCAGCCGTTGGCTGGGAGGAAGATGAGGCTGTTGTTAATGGAAAGATGTGCAGTCTTGGAAACCCTGTCGGAGACTGTGAGTTAGAATATGCTCCATGGCAGTGGGTTGGGTCTCGTTTTTGTAATTTGGCTTCTCTGTGTGCACTGTGAATCCCACCAGGCAGCAGAGACATAGCACTGCCCTCTGTGCTGATTATTCCTGATTTCTCTCATCCTGCAAGGCCCCCTTTTTATAGGTTAGGAAACAAGGATCAGAGAAGGTATTTCTCCAGAGCTAAACCATATTGTAGCCCCCTTCTCTTCACTTAGGGTCCAATGGAAAGAACAGATGGAGTCAGGATCAAATACTAAAAGAGATTAAGAAGTCTATGCCCGGAAGCAAGGGAAGCTGGCCTTGTTCAGCTGGCGGTGTTTGCCTCCTCTCATTTCCATCCCTTTCTGCTGTTTGGCAGATTTTCTCTCCCCCTCATTTCCTCCTTGATCTTGTTTGAAACCTCTTCCCTGGCGAAGTCATTAAAGTCTACGTCTTTATTTTATTTTGGTTCATAACTTAGAAGGAACCATATGTGCTGATGCAATTGGAATGACACCGTGTTCTCTGAACGGGGTCGTGGTGGTGGTGGTGGTGGTGGTGGTGGTGGTGGTGGTGGTGTATTTAAGATTAAAGGTCCAGATGTGGGGGAAGAACTATAATGAACAAAAAATGTTCTCTCTTTTAAAAGCAAATGCTAAACTTGCATTTAGGGACAAAGTCCCTTTCCCTCGATATCCCTTCAAAGTATTTTCCAACAGCACACAGAGACGCTATCCTCCCTTTTCTTAGTGGAACCCATTTTGAAGTCAATTGGATACTCAGACTCACCAGACATTTTGAACACAAAACTACAAATAACCCGCAGGTAATAACCCAAAAGGAGCCCCAGTGTAGAGTGGGCTACACATTCAACTGCTACTACAATTCACACCTACCCTCTTACTCTGCAGAAGCAAGAGGAGACTTTTGGCTTTCTTAGAGATTTAAAGTCTTGGGAACCCAAAGAGTCAACTCCACTCTGTCCTGCAGAGCATCTAGGAGATAGTCTTGACTGAATGCCAATGGGTTTGGCTGGGTAGTCCTAACCATTTGTGCTTGACTGTTAACGGGAAGCTAGACAACTCAGATCCTGCCATTGGTGGTGCCTAAAATTTGACCCAGCGATCAGCTAGATTAACGATTATAGCCAAGAAAGCCCTTCCAGGCAGTTGTGCTCTGTTAGACATTGGCTCTCCCTAAGTCAAAAGTGATCCTCGGGCGAATGGTTTGGGTTTGTTGATCAATAGCCCAAGAGAGAGGTTTGTCAACACACCCCTATGAGTCTCTCTGGGAAGGTTCCCCCATGTGTCACATCTCAAATAAAAGTAGAAGGTACACAGAGAATGTTTTAGACATATTAACCGAAAGCACATAGGTGTTCTTGGGGCTTATGAAAATCAACTTGAGTACTCTAGAAGAGGCCATTTTTTATTCCTTGATTAAGGGGGGGGGGTTATATTTGGGATTTCCTTGCTCTGTTCTCTCAGAGACGTAACTCTGGGGTGTCTTAGTCTTATTAGAGATTCTTGCTGCATTTTGGATTTTTTTTTTAATGTATAAACACTCAAATGTTCTAAGTCACTCCCTAAGGAGGACAGGAGTGGAAAAGCAACCTTTATCAGTAACTCACACGCCAGGCAGAAATTCCCTGAGCAAGTCAGCCACACTGGGTGAATCTAAACAGTTAATGCACTTTCTAAAGCCTCTAATTTATAATTCCGGAAGGGTAATTTACTCACTAGAAGTATCTGGGTGACTATTAACACATTTGTATCCTTAAAAAGATCAGTTATATTTTAACATTTCCAGTACAAAGCAAGAAAAGGCAAGTCATCAAAAACTGACCAAGTTTCCATTTTTTTGGAGTGTTCACTAAAGGATTCCTGTTGCAAAAGGAACAGAAAATAGCTAGGGATCATGGCCCCATGAATCCTGTGGTAAACATGAAACTCTGACTGGGGGGAGGTTTATGAATAGAACCAGAGAGGAGATCAGAGTCAGAGAAAGGCCAGAGGTCTTGGCAGGATTAGGGGACATGCACTAAGAGAAAAGAGAGTGCCTGTGGTTTCCTTCGTCCCCTTTGCTAAGAGGCTGTTGGTGTAGGTAGCAATGCCGAAGGGCCCAGGGGATCTCAGCACAGTAAGTAAGACTTATTTTACCAAACAAAGGTGACACATCTGTCCCCTTTCATTTTCAAACTCTCCTCTGCTTTGAAAATCTGTTTGTTCTTGCCTTCTTTTCTAATTGGGGGATTCTGGAAGCCTTTCTCTATTATGAAAAAAGATGACTGCTCCAAAGCAGTATATGATAGACTGTTTCTAACATAGTTTTTTTCTTCTGAATAAATCCAAAGCACACAAACAAAGACACTTACATAAACAGACTACTGCCACGGAAACTATTCCAACTCTTATGGGAGCAGATAACCTCATATTTTTCCGTGTAAAGTGGCTGGGGGCTTTGAACCACTGACCGCTGAGATTAAAAGTATAATACCTAACTCTCAGGCCCACTAGGGTTTCTGAGTATTGACTGGTATATGTGCTGTCACCTTGCTTCTGACTCATAGTGACCCTGTGGACAACAGAAGGAAATAGTGCCCTATCCTGTGCCATTTTCATCATGGTTGATATATTTCAACCCATTGTTGTAGCCACTGTGTCAGTGTGTGTCAGGGAAGGGCTTCCTTTTTTCACTGCACTTTCTGCTTTACTTAAAAGCATGATGTTCTTTTCCAGGGAATGGTGTCTCCTGAGAGGAAGTCGTAGGAGCATGCTAACTGGACTTCATCCAAGACTGATTTGTTTGTGCTTCTGGCAATCTACAGTACTTTCAGTGTGCTTCTCCAGCTATATAATTGAAATACATCCCCTCTTCTTTGGCATCCCTGATTCATGGTCCAACTTTCACAGGCAGACGAGGGGATGGAACCTACCAGAGTGTGGGATAGGCACACCTTCTCACTGCTATTGAGGTGATTCCAATTCAGAGGGATCCTGCAGGAAAGGGTAGACCTACCCTTGTGGGGTTCTGAGAGAGACTGCAATGTTTACAGGAATAGAAAAACCTGGTCTTTCCCCAAGAAGAAGCTGCTGGTTTCAAACTGCCAACTTCACAGTTGGCAGCCCAAGAGTAACCACCACCCCAGCAGAGTTCCCACGAGGTAGTCCTCTGTCTTCATTAGAGCATAATATTCAGTAATTCCACTCCTGGGTATATACCCGCAAGATGAGAAACAGGGATTGGAACAGATGCACATACCCCCATGTGTACTACAGTACTGTGTGTCACAGCTAAACGATGTAAACCACCCACCTCCTTGTGAAAAGAGGGATAAGTAAACACTATGTGGTTGTACATACAAGGGAGTATCACCCACCATGAAGAGAAAGGAAGTCCTGATACACTCTATACATGAATGAACCATGAGAACATGGTGAATGAAAAAGCCAGACACAAAAAGGTAGATACTATGTGATCCTATTTATGTGAAGTGGGTTACAATCACGGGCTCCAGCAAAGCACTAATTGTGAAGATGGCAGAGCATAGCTAGAATGTAGAGACTCAGGTAGATCCATGATAACAGGGCCTGAGGGGAGAGAAGAACCACTGCAGAAAGAGTACAGACTTGCTGTTTGGGGTGATGGAGAAATCTGCCTATAACTAGTAGTGACGGACACACAGCACTGGAAAAATGACTAATGCCATTGAATTGCATGTCTGAAAAGAATTGAAATGGCCAGTTTTATGATACATTTACATATATAGACGAGTACCCCATAGTTATACAATGAAACTTACAAAAAAAAAAAACAATCAGAACAACATGTGATGGAAGAGGACGGAGACAGTATCGATGATATGTCTGCTAACACTATCGCCTTGGGCCTAGGATGTCTGGAGAAATTCTCTTCTGAACTATGTTGCAACTGTGCTCTAGCTTATATTTTGAAGAGTTGACGTTTTTCTTTGATTTGGAGAGACTTTCAGCTTTCACCAGTTGCTGTTGACATTTCATAATAAGTAACATTTCTAAGTAACCTTCTTCTAGCTTGCCATCTGCCAACTAAAAGACAACCTTTCCCTTTAAACTCAGAAAATTGATAACTGAAGTTGACATCCTGTGGCTGTAATCTAGTGGTATTTGAGAGAAACCTGAGCATTGTCTAGCCTGAAATGTGCCCCAGACTTTTGCAGTGTGGTTTTTGTTTTTTGTTTAATACAAAGAAAACTTTTTTTGTGAAGTGTGTTCTGGTCAATTTATGTAAGCAGAGAAGAGCCAGAGGCAGAGTATAGTATCGGAATTTGTGCTAGGAAGAACAGTCAGCCTGCAGCAGACAATTCCTGCCTCTAAGTTAATAAAATATAAAGTCAATATTTTCTTAAGCAAATTAGTGGATCCCAACAAATCACCTTTTGTGTGCTTGCAAAGCATCATCCTTCTATTTCATGCATACAGCAGAGACATCATGCTCGACATTGAAGTTCTTTTCTTTTCTTATTTTCCCTCCTGAGAAGACCATAAAGATCATGATTCTAAATTCCCAGGGTAGCAAACCCTTTCTCTTTTTCATTGCAATTCTTGCTGAGGGATAATTTGGGGGAACTTTTGGTGTTTCCGGAAGTAGGAGTTCCACATGAGGCCCCGGTTTCCCTAGGAGACAGAGTGTGATGCGAACAAGGTCAGACCCCAGAAGGTTTGTGTGTGCACGTTCAGGGCACTCTGATCTTGAACCAGCCGAGTGTTCCATGATGACATGCCTCGATGGTTCAGGCTCTTCCATTCAGGCTTCCCTCCAGTCTCTTGAAGCCATCACCCAAGTTGCATAGTGACATCATAATCTCTGTGCCAGCAGGAAGGGGCTGAAGCACTTGAAGTACGTGGTGTCAACACTGAAGGGCAAGTTTTCATCACACTTGGAGTAAAACAAGGGGAACCCATGGAAGGACTTTAGCCACACTGACATAAATCATATTGAGACAGTGGATGCATTACTCCTGTCCTACCCTGAAACTCTGTAACAAAGAGTGAATCCTCATGTAAACAATGGACTTCAGCTCATAATATATATCAAAATTTGGTCATCAGTTATAGCATACCTGCCATACCAATGCAAAATAATAATAATAATAATAATAATAATAATAATGGAAACTGTCCTTGAGTTGTTTTTTGGGAGGGATGGATGTGAGCTATATATATAGAAACTCTGTACTTTCTGTGCTATTTTCTATAAACCTAAAACTGCTATAAAAATATAATCTTTTAATAAACAGAGATAGAGAAGAAGAAGAAAAGCCAGAAAGATGCTGAAGTTCAAAGGGCTCTTTCTAGCCTCTTTTTCTGAGGGAAGAAATTGAGGCAGACCCAGATAATTATTTGCAAACCATCCTCCCACCCTCCTGGGTTTGCAGTGATTCACAGTTGTGGCTAGCTTGAGAAGCAAATAAACCACTATTTGCAATGTGATCTTATTCATGCAAAGACTTGGATTTTCTCTTATCTTAACTACTACTGAGTCCATGGCCAGCAGTTACATGTTTCTTAGTCTCTTATACCAATCTGAAAGAAAAGGATAGAGGTGGAGATGGGAAAAATGGGGGTGGGGGAGGTGGTGAACAAAGCTGATGGTTTCCAGGAGAATCTCATGTCAGCCCAGCTTGATCATTGCTCTATCCCTCAGCATCATGGGCTCATAGATCCTGGGCATGTCTGGGGACGTGCAGCTGTGAAGGTGTATGTCACATGATTAGAGTGGGGACACGAGTCCCAGGTTAGAATTTGGGCCCCTTTGTTCCTCTGTCAGTAACAGAAAGATCTCAGATTTTTTAAGGTTCAAGAATACTCTCCCAAATTCCCAGCCACTGAGATTGTTAGCAGGAAGGAGAGAGGAAACATGATGAATTCTGTTGCAGATATAAAGTCAGGAAGAGCCCCTACACCAATAAAGACAGGGATATATATTGACTTCACCTTACCAATGTGTGTTGTCATGGACAATTCTAAATGTTCCCACTTCATTCCAAAATTGACTTTGTATATTTTTGTGCTTGGGGCTTTCAGTGGAGTGGGCAAGGAAAAAAATAATAGTTTCAAAGGTATGCTCCAGTTTTTCTTCTGTGCTTTATATCTAAGCTATTCATTGTTTTTTAATTCATGGTTTTCAAGAACTAAATGGAAATTTCTCTTTGAAGTGTTTAAAAAAAGAACTATTTTTTAGGAGAATTGAAATCAGATATAATCCCCTACCTGTATTAACACAGGGGATGAGTCTTGACCTCACGACCTATCTCCATCGACAGGGTGAGGCATCCATCTGGTTTTTCTTCAATCTCACTTCAGGATCTAAGTGTCCTTACTTTATGTCCAAGGGTGCTTCACAAAATGTGTGTAGATATGGAATTAAGGAGAATGCATCTGTTCCAGGAACATAGACAAGCTCCCATGTATCTGTGTGCACATGTATAGCTAGCTCGCCAGGCCTTTAAATAACTGGATCTATGTTTGCTTAACTGCAAACACGTTTGGAATTTACATCTCAAATCAGTATAGCACCACATTATTCTCTCCAACTGTTATCTAGAAGAGAAGAGAGCAACATTGATCTTACTGAAACACACTCAGCATATTCAGGACACATATACAAAGATGTTCCAGACGGCCGCTTATCTGTTGAAAGACAACACAAGTTTTCTGGGCAAGGCAAAGGGAAAATTCAGTAGCTTAGCAACATAAATAGAAAAGAGCCAGTTTTGAAGCATTTTTCTATTGGACTGGATTAGAAAGCACCACAGGAAGAAAAACAGAGCTGAGAAACCTGCAAGCCTCCAGCTCTCACTGCAAAGAAGGCAGGACTAGCCGACAGTCTGCCATAACACACATATTACCCAAGTACGTCTGGCCCAGATCTGAAATCTGCTTCGTGATTGTGACCTGCAGGACATGGAAAGGTGTAAATTGACAAAGCTCAGGGACCAAATGACTTTTCACTGCCCACAATGGAGCATAGATTTAGAACTTTTTTTTTTTAAAGGAACTTGACATATTTGTCATACGCAACTTACTGGCCATAAAGTTGGGTTTTAGTACTTTATTTGTCGCATTTTCTTGTCCATCTTGTGGGGGTAATAATGGTACTTGCCTCTCATGCTGGTTCTGTGATAGGCACTATGTCTTCTCTGTAACCACAACTGTTGTTAAGCTTGAGCCCACGGTAGCAGCCGCTGGGTCAATCCATCTTACTGAGAGCCCTTCCCCTCCCTGCTGGCCTTCTCTTGGATAATAGTCTTGAAGTTTCAACCTGATGTGTGTGTGTGTTGTGGTGTGTTGACAGCTGTCCTTAACAATGGCTCTGAATTTTGCTTTCTACCAGGAAGTGATTTGTCCCAAGGAAGACAACAGCTGTGTAGTACATTACATGTTTCCACTAGTAAGTCCAAGAAAGGATTTCTAGTCATTTTATGAAAGGCAGATTGGTTGCACTACAATCACTAGCTTAGTCATGTTTAGATAAATACTGACAGATGCTTTGCATAGCCTGCTGTTTTCTCCCCTTTTGTGGTCCTTAGACAAGTTTCCTTTCCTGAAAGTCTGGAGTGCCAATAAGAAGAGGTCAGGAGTCATCTGACATTTCTGAATGAATGTTTTCTTGCCTTGCGTCCTTGCCAATTGTGAATATGTCACAAAGGAAGGAGTTTTGCTTATTTTTTTTTCAGCCTATGGCTATGGTTCAGTTTAGTTCATGCTCTGGAAAGTGTCCTGATATTCAGACTAACATTTTTCATGTTTCGTGTTTTGTTGCTTTTAGCGAAAACTTTCCCAGAATTTACTGTCACTTATCATTCCTGGAAGCTAATTACCTGCCCAGTTTGTTGTCCTTCACCCCTCCCATGACCTCATACAAATATTGACCCTGGTTGTTTTGTTGTTGTTGTTGCTATCTAACCATCGAATAATCCACACAATTTCTACATCCTAAAGGACTTTCCTCAGTTCCCACAAGTCCAAGGACTAAGGGATGATTTGACTCTGCCTTTAAAAAAATGACCTCTCTGACCTTGAGGAGTCCAGGTGGTGTGGTGGTAATTTGCTGGGTTGCTTCAACCACAAGGTTAACAATTCAAACCCCCAGAAAAACTCTCAGAAACTCACAGGGGCTGTCTGTTACCTGTGTACACAGTCACTGTGAGTTGGAATAGACTTCTAGGCAGTGAATAGACTGAATAGAGTTTGTGTGTGTGTGTGTGTGTGTGTGTGTGTGTGTCCACCATGAAATGGTGTCCATATCTCAGATTGAACTCTTCGGGAATAAAATTAAGTATACGCCACACTTTCTATTGATTGTATGCGGCATTGCAGAGAGTTGACTGTGGTCTGTGGGTTCTAGTCCTTGCTCTGTATGCATCATCCCAGTTGTCTTGTCTTCTAGCTCCATGGAGGTGTCAGGTCACAGTACTGCTGTACTCCGGCCCTTCCTGACATACAGACTCTTAACCCCACGGAAAAACAGAGGGATTGGCTCCCTGCCCTACCTACTCACTCTGAGTCATGTTGAAAATGTTTTGAAATTGAGTCCCCACCCATGGCCATAGAGGGATTCTAGATTGCCACCTGTCCACCTTGAAATGGCCCGCATTGATCAGTTACTTCATTACTTTAGTACTACTGTTAGATGGGAAATCTGCGGTCTCTGATTAGACTTTAAAGTCAGAAGGATACTATCAGTGAGTGCCCTGGTTTACAGCTGGTTCCCCTGGTTTGTTTTGCTTATATACAATAGAAACAGAAAGTGAAAGTGGTGACATCACATTCGCTCAGTGTGAAAGGCCTCAGGTCTTTCCAGAAGTAGTCTTGAGAATACAGATAAAAAAGAATGTATCTTTTTGCCTGCCTCTTAAATATCTACTCGTTTTAAATTGGGCGTATAATATTTTAAGTAATATTTTTAATATTGGGGCTATATAACATTATATATTATACAATATGCAGTTATAAATGATATAATGTGAAAAGCTACCACTGCAAATGGACCCATTCATTAAAGTCAAAGAAATATATGATCAATTTATAAACAGCTGACAAAATCAAGATGATTTTTTTCTTAATATTGTCGAGCAATATGGAATTATCTAATCATTCTAATTAGTCAAGACAGAATCTTTGGAAGACCATTTCAACAAAATACTATTTCCACTTAGAATTTGAAATTTGAGTTTGTGTAGTATTTTAGAAATCTATTTTAGAAACAAGAAAGAGTTTTACAAAAGCAGTTACTTGAATGGAAAACCAGCATGATAAAAACACAAGAAAGCATCTTAAAGTATCAGTAAAATCACTGTGTTACCTTTGGAAAATGTTTAAGAACCATTTATAAGAAACTGAAATTGGGGAGTGGGGGTTGGAGAAAGTGGGGAATGGGAGAGGATAGCAATGATGACTGTATAACTCCAGACGATGTAAGTGAATGGATACATTGAATGGTGTAAAATATGAGTGTATTTGTATTCCTAGGACATCAGACAGAAGAAGGAGGGGATAAACGGGAGCTGATATCAATGAGTTCAAGAAGAAAAAAAGTTTGAGACTGATGGGGGCAGCGATTGTATAATTATGCTTTATCTTACTGAATTATGGATTGTTATAACATCTTTGAGTGCTCCCTATAAAATGATTAATTGAAAACAAAGAAATAAAATAGAGTTAGTGGGGGGGGAACTGAAAGGTCAGAGGATCTCCGGTAACTGAAGCCATCGGCTAGCTGACACCACAAGGCCTGACAATTCTAGATGACATTACTCGAGAGAGTGGTGGGTGCTCCAGGATTTTCACCTCTCTGAATTCTTGAATGCAGCTCGGTGAAACACCTCCTGCTAGATTAATCTCTGTTTCTCCCACCTGCTCACTCATAATGATGATCTTTGTCCAGGGAAAGGGGGGAAATTGCAACTAAGAGGAAGTGCTTCTTGCCGCAGGGCTCGACAAAAAACCAGAGTGATTGCACTTACAGGATACAGAGAGTCGCTCGTGGCCCCATGGTGGCTATGCCACAGAGAAGTTCAGCCGTCCCTGGTCGAGCCTGGAGGCTCCAGCCTACCCAGGTGTTGCTGAGAGGATGATCATGGAAGCAAAGTTCTACTTGGAGAGACAAAGGTTCACCAGTAGCTGGTGTCGACTGGATGGCGGGGAGGGGGCCAGGCAGCAGGGAGAGTTGTTCCAAGATAGGCCCAGTCTCTGGTTTCCTCAGCACCTGTGACCATCTCTCAGCCCTTCCTTTGATGTCAGTCATTTTATCAACTGAGTTGTACACATGATGACAGAAATTCTTGTCTTGGTGCTCTCATAAGATAAACAGTTTTATATTGCATTTCCAAATACACTCACTGGGAAGTGAATTTAGTGGGGGAGGGGAGAAGCAGTGTCTTCTAGAATGAATGTGGCAAATTTTCCCTCGCATTTAGCCATTTCTTCCCTCACAGCTGGTACTTACTTCAGGAACACATCGTGGTTGTGAATTCAAAGCTGGCTCCAGTGTACTGTCCAGGAGCTATCTGAGGTTCCACACTTACTGCCATCAAGCCAACTCAACTCAGAAACCCCAAAGGGCAGGGCAGATCTGCCCCCACCACCACCCCCATGCCCACCCCACCCCACTCCATGTGGAAAGAGTTACCTGCTAACTGCCAGCTCAGCAGTTTCAAACCACCAACTTGCTACTCCTGTCAAGAGTGCCTGTCTCAGAAATCAAGACAGTCTGTCAGGTGACTATGAGTTGAAATTGACTTGGTGGCAGTGAGCTGGAGACCCCAAGTTCACGTTCCCACAGTGCTGGGACACCCGAGGCCAAGCCGAAGGCAGTGGTGAAAGCAGCAGGCTGTGTCCTCAGGGGCCGTCAGAGAGCATCACAGCTGCCTTCTCTGGCAAGCTGCAAGCGACACAGTGTACTCTGGGATCGGAACCCTTCTCTTTTTGTCCCCCGCCCCTTCCCCAGTTGGTTTGTAAATAGGATTGCACAAAAATCCATGCAAATCAATTCTCAGATTCAGAATTTGCTGAGCTAAAAAGACCACTCAATGACACGGGCCAGCTTTCAGTCAGCAGGGCTGCAGGAGCGCAGTGCTGCACGACGGTCCTTTCAAACTGACAAGCAAGCATTTTGTGTGAACATTTACAGCCCACTGAATCGGTGGCCGCCTGCTTCTCCCCACGACCTATCTTCATCTACTCATTCAGCATGTTCTTTAGCCACGAGTCAGGGATGGATCTTTCGAGATGAAAACCCCTCGGTTCAGCTACTGCTGTGTTTCTTAGGCTGTTCTGTTGGCATTGTCTTATCAGCTTGGACTACGTGAAAACTCAAACTCTAGGTGAGCCTCGTTAGTTTTCCAATAGCAGATCTTGCTGAAATTCTGAGTTGAAACATGAGCCTTTGGATCATGGAATAAATCCACAGGTAGGGAAACTAAATGCTAAGCATTTTTAAAAACCCAAGAAAGATGTGTAACTTCCCTCACTCAAAAGAAGGATACAAGTGTAAGACTGTTTTTTTATTAAGATTTGGAGATTGCAGTGGAAGGCGCTCTCATTGGTTGAAGAGAATTTGAATGATGATGGAGTTGAAGGAAGTTGATGGCTAAAATGTTTGAGATTCTTATAGCAAGGAAAAGATTAGGACCTTTTATTCAATTGCTTTCCCTGAATGTTTACACAGCAACTTAGAGCCCCACTCCCAAGTTTCTATATAAATTTTTCATTAAATTTTGTTACATTCTTCACAATATGTAAAGTAAACATCCTGTTCTGCATATCCCACTTCTTTGAATCTAGTTCCCCTGCTCCTTTCACTTTCACCTTTGTTTGAAAGTAATTGTGTGATGTTTGGCTTTCAGGAGAGTCTCCTCTTTTTTGACCTCAGAGCTCGGTTTCACGTGGGTGCTTGGTGTGTGCATCACAGCCATAGTTGGAGGCTGTTCTCTATTTTCAACCAGTACAAGAAACATTATGCTTCACTTTTTATTGTTTTACTACACTTTCCTTCATAGCTCATCTCTGCCACTCCTACACACACACCCGTTACACCACAAAAAGTCCAACAACACACACAAGTCAGGCACACATGCAGGCATGCATGTATTTCTGCAGTTATTTCACTTCCATGAATTCTTGAATGGCTAGCTCAGTAAAACTGCTTAATCTCTGCTTCTCCTAGCTATTTACTGTCTCATCCTCATGAGGGGGAAAAAAATCTTTCCCATTTGAATTTTATATGTAGGACATGCCACCCATTCATTCTTGATAAATGGTAATGTTATCTCTCCATTCCTGGGATGTAGTGCACACTTTGACTTTGGAAGTTTGTAATGACTGCTTCCCACACTTGACCATTGTCATGTCCGCCCTCCCTACCTGTTGGGAATGAGGCAGTGGGAGAAGGATGGATACTGGAACATGGCTCTGGCCTCTTCACTGACTTTGTGTCTGAAAACGGAATTCATTTCAGTTATACAATATGGTTACTACTATTTACAGTGGAGTCAACTCTCACCCATCTGTAAGAGAACCAAACACTGTCCTGTACCATTCCCATAATCTCCAGGATGCTTGAATTCATGTTGGCTTCTAGGGCTCTAATTGAAACGATTCACTGGTCATCTGTAAAGCTTCCACTGGTGGAGGTTCACTGGTAGACCTTTTCCTCATTTTATCTTCCTCTATTAACTCCACTGAAAGCTGTAGGCCACCATGGGTGATACAGTGGTAGACCTTCCACATAAAAGGCAGAATGAAAGATGTACAAAAAACCCCGTCAACACCAAGTTGGAAGCTCCGTTGTTGAATGCCAAAATTTCACAAAGGGAGTGATAAATCCTTTGCCGCTGTTTCAGAACTCTAGCCCCTTGTATTTCCTGCCTTGAGTGAATCAATGGTAAAATGTTGCTTAGATCGAAAAGATTCCAAAAAAAGACATTGGAGTTAAATCTTCTCCTCTAGACATGTAGGATATATAAGGCATTTTGACTGATATTCCCAATAGATGTAGGATTTTTTTTTTAACAGCTTCAGTGTGACTCACATGGGATGGAGCCTAAGCCACGTAGAAACTCCTTGATAATTTTCAGGGAAAGCTTCAGGGATAGACATCACATGGAGGCAGAGAATTGGATTGCCTGGATAGTCAAGTTTGTCAAAAGCAAGGGGTTTAGCCCAACAGAGAATGTGGCACAGCTAAGCCATGGATCCTTACCTTGCTTGTGCCTCATCCTCAAAAAGTGAAAAATTATCCTGTATTGTTTCTCTTTTAACAATTCAAAGAGTGTACCGGTTTGTGAGCATTTTTATATGCCCTGCCTGGTATAATTCCAGGGTTGATTTCTTCCTATGACAGAAATGTTCACTTCCCAGTGGAGCTCAGCCTGAGACAGCCAAGGTAGGATAGCTGCTCGTGCCTGTGGGAGACTTAGGAAATAGGCAAAATGAGGAAAACCAGGTGCCTTGTTGAAGGGCAGCACTGACAACGTCAGGAAGACTAAAGCAGGGCTTAAATACTAAAGGAAGTTTAATGCTGATTTGTCTTTTCCCCTCTACCGAGGTGGTTAAGGAAGCCCTGAGCATGGTGTACGACAGCTTGGGCTGTCAAGTCCTGGAACTTTGTTTTGTTTAGTTAGCAAAGCTCCACAGCACTGTAATGTTTCACTAGTTAAATGTTAATCCTCAGGGACCCATTGGTGCAGTGGGTGTGGAAGGGGGAGGACAGAGGGGTGGAGCAGCCTTAGCTGACTGTCTTGGGGTAAAGTACATGCTGGACCTGGCTTCCCACTGGTATTCAGGAAGATTTTTTAAGGAGAACTTGCTCTTTGGGATGTTCTAGAAAGAAGGCCTGATAGCAAACTCCCGTTTCATTTACTTTTGCTATTCCTAGAGAATGTAAGCTGATGGTATCGAGTGAAGAGGAGCCCTGAGATTATAGTGAGCCAAGCTTTGGGCTGCTAAGCAAAAGGTTGATGGTTCAAACCCATCGACTGCTCCTTCAGAGCAAAATAAGGCTGTCTACCCCAATATGATGTAAAATCCTAGAAACCCAATGGAACAGTGTACTAGATGATGGCAGTAGGTGTTTGTCTTTTTTTTTTTTTGATGGCGCCAAGTAGAATAAAAATGCACAAAGAAGGGCTGAGCCCCAGTGGCGTAGTGGTTGAGTGCGGGACTGCAGCCCACTGGTTTGGCCGTTCAAATCCAGCAGCGGCTCTCCAGAAGCAGGGCTGGGTAGCTTCCACGACCACCAGAGGGCAGTGATGCCGGCCCCCTTCAAAACGCACAAAGAGTTCATTCACTTTCCTTCCTTCCTTGGATCCGAACACCCATGAGGAAAACCCTAATTACAAATGCATAGAAAAGGTCCGTGGGCACTTGTCCGTTTGGGAACTACAGTCAGGTTGTGACTGTTGGAGTCCGTGAGATGCTCTGGTAGAGAGTGTGGCTGCTCACTCACAGCGAGATGGTTTCCCTGCTGCCAGGAGCTCCCCAGGAGAGGCCCTTGGAGATCAGCTGTTGGAGAGATTGACAGCCTGAGACACTTCGTGGGCGGCTTCTGCTCTATCACTTGAGGTTGTGATATGGTGGAACTCAATGGGACCAGCACCTCACAACATCGGGATAGTGGAAGTGCCAAAGCAGGCCCTGCATGAGTAGAAACATTGATGCATCCCCATTTGGGACTGTGCTCAGAAAGATGGGAGGAACGTCCCAGAGGCAGGTGTGGGTCCACTCTGGTGTTCTTGAGCAGATTCCCACTCATAACAGCTGCACAGAACAGAGCAAAGCTCCCAGAGCGAGCTTTCTAAGGCTTGACATTCTGATGAAAGTGGGTTGCTGCACCTTTGGCCTAAGGAGCAGCTCATGGGGTCTTAGCATTGACCTTTGGATTCGCATTCATTCAAATCATAGAAAATATGAGCAATAATGGATCGCTCCCTCACCATTTCCATGCTCTCCATAGAAAAATAGGGTAGGGCTGATGAGAACCAAAAACACTCTTCAGAGACTCCACTTCCTGTAGGCTAGCTCCCTTATATTTTGTTCCTGGCTTAAGCAATTATCTGCAATAGACTTGGATACAGATTCAGGCCACCCCGACCTTCCTGCCCACCACTCATTTTCCCACTTCTGGATTCTACTTCAAAGAATGCTTATAGTTAGCCTTGGCTTCAAAAAAAAAAAAAAACATGCATTCCTCCTGGGTTTCTCCATTATTCTCCCCAAGTGCTTGGCATGCAGAGTGCCATAAAGGTTATATAAGGGCCAATGAAGAACCATTTGCTCCACCACCATCTATTAGAAAAAAGCCTCCTCGTTTAAAACTTATTGTACAGCTGCAATCATCAGGAGTTTGAGCTTCTGGGCTCTGTTTCTAAAATAGGTCAATTGCAGCCACCTGGGCCTGGTACCAAACAAGTGTGGACATCTCCCTAGTGACCCAGGACCCAAGAGTGACTCAGTGAACTAGACCCTGTATCAGGAGATTTGAAAGTGCTTCTTCCCTTATCTAAGCCATAGCATGCTTCTAAAAATGCCCTTGAAAGGGTGTCCTCCAAGAAAGAAAGCTTGTTCCTGGAATTCACTTGCTTAAAATATATATATATTCCTGGCTACACATTCATGGGATAAAGCTTCCCTGATGGAATTTTTCCTCAGTTAAAGCAGCAGTAATTTTATGTGAACAGAAAGAGTTTTGAAATGTGCCTTTGGCCAAGCCTCTTGCAGATAGGGAATGGAAATGATTAACAGAGAAATTATCAATTGTGGACTTTTGTTACTAGAAGGGAGGTTATCTTTTTTACGTAGTCTGTGCCCAGGGCATGTACCCTAGATATTCAGTTCTGTAGACAGTCTCTTTCCTCACCTACCAACAGGACGCAGAGGAGGAGGAGACTGTATTGCTGAGCAGGGAGAGAGGCAGAGTCTTCTCAGCTATTCACATATTGGTATGAAGGAGTCTTGTTTAGACTGGATCTCAGCTTTCTTCTTTGCCATGTGCCCCAAACTCCCCACAAAGGCTAGTTATAAGGGATCTTTGTGATGCAAGTGAGCCAACCCCCCCTCCCCCCCACTTCCCCCCACCACCCAAGGGAACCTTCACTCAGCAAGGACTCAATGCAGTATCAGCCACCTGTTTGAAACCTGGAACTCCTCAGGACTTCCGCCAGGAAAGCAAGACTGCTTTTCTTCCTCCCCTGGCAATGGGACAAGTGACCAAATTACTCCCTCGCCCAGATGAAGAGGGACTGTTTGTGCAGAAGCCCTCAGTGCCTACTGAGGGGAGATGGGGCCAAGAGAAAGCTTTGGAAGCACTGCTTTTTTTTTTTCTTTCAGTTGTACGCTTTTCTCCTTTCCCCAACATACCTAGTTAATGTGTTCAAGTTTGTTCAACAATGGACTCTGACCCTGTCAGAGAGTCCCAGAAAACTGGCTCAGGAAGGACTCCAAGATAATTCGTGTAGTGGTTTTCAGACATGTTTTAAAACCTTATTTTAAAAGGTAAGAAATTCATTTAAAAACATGTCACATGCATAGACTTACAGAGTTTCGGAAATAATATTACCCTTACATCACTTCAACCCTTGTCTATTTTGCTTTCTGTTTAAATTTTATTTTGTTGCTATCTCAGCTCACTCAAATCATTTCACCACACACTGCGGAGTTCAGACCACAGTTTGAAACACCAATATAGTTCTCTCCTCCATGGGACAGAGTAGGAAGTTGATCCCAAGACTGGATAAGTGATTAAACCGGAGTTAAGACACAGCACTAGTATAAAAGCAGATATGTACAGGGAGCTGACATCCTTCTTGGAAGCTGAATGAGGAATAGACTTTGAAGCCCAGGACTCTCGGGGGCGGGGGGGGCAGGGAAAGGGTCTTCTCTTAACCCCCCATTTCATTTTCTCCCTTGTGGCCCTTACCCTCCTTTACTTACACACACACACACACACACACACACACACACCCCTCTTTGTTTCCATTGTCTCTGGCTTGAGACCTGCACAAGTTCATTTAAATGTAGCTGATGGCACCCAAGGGTAAAAGATGGCCTGATACAAAACCACCCACGAGAGCGGAGCGTTTAGCATCCTAGCGTGATTGTTTTCTAAAACCTCCAACAAAGACATGTCTGTGCCTGCTCCTGCAGGATCACTGCTCCATGTTTGCTTTGCTGTCATCTCTGTTCGGCTCGTGACCCCTCGGTTCACGGTGGCAGTAGATGCCATCAGTCTGCCCTGTGGTTCCAGATTCATCTCCACCTGAGACCCGCCTTTAAAAAAAAATTATTGGGGGCTCGTACAACTCATCACAATCCATCCACCCACCCGTTGTGTGAGACCCACTTCTAAAGGTCTATGGGAGTGAAGACTTATGGCAATAGGAGAATTTAAGCTCCCCACCTTGGAGATTTGGAGGGAGACTTGTAGAATTGTCATTGCAGCGATGTTGCTGACAACCGGAAGCATGTGACCTCTCAAATACACTAAATGCCATCTTTACTTCCTGAACCGTTCTCAGACAGTAAGTCAGTCTTCAGCTGTAGCAAAGAACTTCATGACTTTTCTTCATGACACACTTCACTGTGACCTCTCTGTCCTTCAGAAGGACTGTGAGGCTACCTTGTGCCCAAGGTCTAGATCCCACTGCTGACTAATGTCTTTGCTGAATGCATTACGAGAAAGGTACACAGTAGGGGCAGGGAGACCTACCTGTTTATAAGCGACACAGCAATAGCATGATGTACTGCCTGTCTCATGACTTTTAAATTAACCCTTGGCCTGTGCGGAGACCTCGTGGTCTGTATACAAAGTGAAACTACTTACCCTTCGTTGAAAGCTCATCACTTTCTCCAGAAGCACCTCACTCAGGAAAGGTCATTTCACTCCGTACAGGTAAAGTCGATCAGTAGCAGAGAGAACCATTTCTCACTTCCTTGAGAGTTCTGAAGACTTTCTCTTCAGAAATAAAGTCAAGTAGAAAGATCACTAAAAGGAAAGACACTCCTTTTTCATAACTTGTTTTGTTTCCAAAATGTAATAACATAACTAGAGAATTAATATTTAAATGTACAGAGAAGTCTTTGATGAATGAAAACCAAGTGTTTCCTTCAGTATATTCCTAAGATAAGTCCGGCAATGGGTCTCCATTCCAATCTCACTGGTTGGCAAAATTGGGATCCTAAAACATGTGCCAGGATGAGATAGAGCAACAAAATGATGAGATAACAAGGCAAAGTCAGCTGCTAAGGCCCAAGGTAGAAAAAGCTAGCATAACAAAGGCATCTCTGAAAAATAGATGGGTTTCAATTTACCTGAATGGGATATGAGTTCAACTTAACAATATTGTAAGAAATGTCCACAAGTTTAGTAGTTCAAGAGAACACATCTTTATTATGATACACTGCCCTTGAGGCAGGAGCCTGCTTGTGGCAGAGTCGGGTTCTGTAGAGGTGTGCTTTTAGCGTCAGAATTCATTTGAGTTGTTGGCAAATCTGGTTCCTGAGTTTACAGATCCAAGGTTCTCAGTCCCTAGAGAGTTCCCCTCCCCATAAGTAGTCAGCAACAGAGTTGTTGGCTTATTGCAGGCCTGCTATAAAAGCACCTCATTCTTCTTTCTTTTAAGGCCCATCCAGATGGCTTCCCCTTTTCAAGAACTCAAACTCAAACTCAAATCTAACTGATTTGAGACCATAGTCACACCAGAAAAATCCCCAAATCTTTGCCTTTTACCCTAGTTATAAGGTGGCATCTATCATTCAGCTCATCCAGTGTACATTGAGGTAGATAACAAAGCTGATTAGAAGTGGTCACTTCAGACCCTACACTGCAGGGGAGTATTTGCAAACTGGAATGAATCAGAGGATAGAAAGGTGGTTGGGAAAAGTCAAGTTGAGAAATATTTATCTGGGAGATTATCAACGAAGGAAAATATCAAAATTGTTTCCAATCATCGTAAAGGCTGTTACCAGAAAAGACGTTGGGCATCCTGCCTCTCTTTGACCTGCAGAGGAATGATAGGTAGCCAAAGGAACTCAGTCTGCCCTGGGGCGGCACCTGCTGCATTCTTCCCTGGCGCCACCAGTTTGGTCACATGTCTAAATACCAGAAGAGCACAACCCAGTTCATAATCTTTAGCAATCAGGCATATTGTAACAACAAATAGGAAGTTGACCATGAAAATGGTGCTGTTTTAATAGTGTCATAATAATCGACATCACACATAGCAAAGTATTTTGCTATCCTAACAATTTTTGTGCGTGTAATTTAGTGACATCACTTACAGTCAACATGCTGTACAACCATCGTCCCTACGCATTTGCAAATGGCTTTTGTTACTCCACACAGAAGCTCAGACTCAAAAAGCTCTTGGCCTTGGAGTTCATTCTGACTCATAGGAGAACCACCCCGTCAGGTTGCTTGGACAGCCTCCTCGTTCTCCTGAGAAGCAGCTGGTGAGTTTGAGCTGCCGACCTTGAAGTTAGCAGCAGAATTCTTGGGTCACATATTCCATAATTTAACCCACAGCACCACCTGGGTTCCTCAGACAGAAGCTAATTACTGTCCTTTTTCCCCCCCTCCAACTGGGTAGTCTGATGGTGTCTTATGCGATGCAATTTGATCCCAACTCATGGCGATCTGCTGTGTTCCAGGGTCAGGTTATTTGAGAAATAGATTGCCAAGCCTCAAAATCTCTAAACATTTGATTAGCAACGAAGAGCATTAATCATTTGGGCCACTCGGGGATTCTACCATATTATAAAGCCATTATTAATAATATTTTAATGGTGACCATTTGTTGAACGTTCACCATGTATCACAGTTAAGCATCAGTGCTCAGCAATGCTGATGAATGATCTGTTTTCTGCATTGCTTCACAGCTTCCCTGCCAAACAGCTTCAATTTATAGTTGAGGAAAGCAAAATTCAGAGAGATGGAGTCACTTGTTCCAGTTCACAGAGTTTGGTCACTATTGAGCCAGGCTCCTACCTCTGTGTGTTTAAAAGTCCTCTACACTTTTACATTCCATCTTACAGCTTGAATTACCATTTGTGGGAGTGTTTTGTTTCTTTAATGTTATGGCAATCGAAAAGGAGTGAGATGACTTTCTTCCCTTTGCGGGAAACAGAGCATGGGATGGAAAGACCTATCACTGGAGAATGGGAAAAACTGAAGCTGTGGCTTTTCTGCCAGCCAGTTCTTTCCTGGCAGTGTCCTGGAAGAAAACCAACTATGGCGGGGTGTTCTGTTTTTATATAAGCTGCAGGGTGACCATTTTATTTTTGTTAATGCTTTCATCTCCCCCCTCTCTCTTTTTCCTCATAAATTTTATGCTGTGTCTGCACAGGCTGCTGTGCTGCTTGCGTTCAACATGGTCTCTAGTGACCACTACTGACTGGCCTGTGCTTCAGTCCCTCAGAAATGGAAGCTGCTGGAGGTGGGGCATGGAGGACGGTGTGTGTACACGTGCTTGGGGGGCTGGGGGTGTTGCTGAAGTCTACAAATGGGGCATCCAGCCTGTGACAACTAGGGACTCAAACACAGCTTCTGTGCCAAGTCATAAAGATGTGTGAAATGTGTGGGTTTGACATTTGTTTGTCTAACTCTCCCCCCCCCCGCCCGCTTTCTTCTTCCCCCCTTCAAAGCATGAATCAGTCCCACATTCTCACTCTCCCTCCTGTTCTTTGTCCCCCGCCCTCTTTATTCCTGACACCACCATCACCCGCCTCGCTCACTCCCTTTCTCTCTCATCCTCGCTGGGGCCTCGCTTTCTTTGTTGACATCCTCATATTTCTCCTTTCTGCATGCAGGAAATGAGAAGCCCATTTTTTTCATGCCCATTCAGGAAGTTGTCCAGGGTTATAATGGCCCATTATCTAATGGTCAGAGTTTACTTAGGCTTTCACTACTTCCACTGCCCACTTGAAACAAGGACAAATATTTTCCCCTGCCCCTGTGAGTGGTTTCTGACCACAGACGGGGGAAACGGAATGGAGGACCAGTCTGGTGCACATTTCCACCAAGAGCTCAAACTGGCTGCGCTATGCTTTCAGACAAAAGTGATTTTTTTAGTTCATTTTAAAAAGTTTCTCAATTTCCTTTTAAGCCTATGCTCCTTTATTTAACTCAGAGTGGTGTGCTCCTTGAAAAAATAGATTCTGAGACCTTAATGTCTACACACTATATTTGAATCTCTAGGGGCCGGGCACAGGCATGTTTATGGCAAAAATCTTATTCTCTGCTCCAACTAAAACCAATACACTCGTCCTTTCAAGAAGGTTTGTAGCTGGTACATGTAAAGCATTTAGAAGGTATAGCCAAATGTATTTTATTGGCACCTAAGATTTGTGGTTTTTCACGAGTGTTATTAAAAACTCAAACCCTATAGGAGAAATACAGAGATCTGGCGTTACTCACAAGGTCTTTGTGATGTTGGAACCCTTTGGAAATCCTCCAATTGTGTTTATTAGAACATGGATAGCCATTTACCTAGACTGGGCCTCTCCCTTGGGGGTTGGGGGATGGGGATTGGAGAGATGCTCGCCTCCAGGAATTAGGAAGGACTGACCATGAGTCAAGGCTGCAGGAACCTGTCCAGGTGTGCCAGGTGAGTCCAGAAGCATTCTAGTACACAGCAAGACACAACCATCCCTCCTTGTCCTGGAAGCCACAGGGGAAAAAATGCTATTAGTAAATCTGGATCCTTTCAATCCATTGATCAAAGAAGAAAGACAACTTGTATGCATGTGTAGCTCCTTAAGGCAAAATGTGTGACCGAGGTGTCTGACAGGGAAGGTGATGGATGAGTTCCTTCCTCAAAAACATGTTCTTGCTCACATTCTGGGCACCACCTCCCCCCCCCCCCACACACACACCTGTGTGCCCGTTCCTCCTCGCATTTGAATAAGCAGTCTTTACAAAACCCGAAACATTTCCAAAGGAAAAGGGTGGCCCAGCCCTAAAGCACTCAGAGAAGAACACACATTTTCAGGTACTTCCTTCATTTTCACTCATACCTGCCCTAAAGATAGGATCAGAGGAGGTCTCATTTTGTCAGAGTCACTCTGCAAAACAGGTGCCACCAATTGTAATAATGCCTCCAATGGAAATTGAAGTCTGCAACTCTGTGTCTCTCTGTGTGCATCTCTCTCAACAAAACCTTGGTCACACTTCTGATTATGCAGATTACACAGTAATTTCAGACTAATTCTAAAGTCAACTGCCAGGCATCTACACTTGCAAATTAAATGCTTGGCACATGATTTTGTTCAAGTAATGGTTCCCACAATACAAATTACAGGGGAGCCCCTATGGGCAGGTGACCTTTGTAGACTTTCCCTGTGATTAGCAAGAGAATACGTCACCCCATCCTCTCAGCCAGGATGAAAGTCTCCTTCATTCTGCTAATGGAGCTTTCAGCCACGTTATCAACTCCTATTTCTTTAACGCTGACACTGTAGTCTTCTTGGAAGGAAAGGTCTTTGCAGATTAAACGAAGCATTGTACATCTCACTCTCCATCCTTCAAATAGGAAAACATCTAGCTCTGGAAACTGGCCAAGTGGCCTGCCTGCCGGAATCCCCCAATTCCATCCATCTCTGCCTGTCGTCCCCTCATTCTTTCTATCTTTCCTTCCTCATCCACGTCCTCCACCCTGGCTCTTCTTCTTCCACTTGTTTATTTATTTGGCTGAATTTTAATAACACGATATGAAATTGCCTCCTCTTTGCAAAAGCCCAACTGTAGCAGAAAGCAAGAGCCAAACTCTCCACCACCCCGTCTCTCAGCCTACTTCCACAGAATTAGCAACTGTCAAGAGAATGAGAAGGATACTTCCGGGGCTTTTTCTATACAATATATGTGCAACTATATGGACCAATAAAAATCAATAGTTTGGATTTTGTCTATATTTTGGCTACAAATGAGTTCACGTAATACATACTCTTTTGCAACCAGCTTTCTGAAACTGAAATTCACTCTATTTTGGATCTTTCCAAATGGCAGAGTCTTATTTTTTGAACTGTTGCTTTGTATTCCTCATAACCTGCACGATGGATAGATACCTAGAATGTTTTTAAATTTTTTTAGCAAGAACATTGAGGGCTGCCCTGAATATCCTTATGCACATTTAAAATACTTTCTCTGGGATAGACCTGGGGAGTGGGTACCAGTACGTGGTATTTCCAATAATTATTTTTTGAAAATTAAATAATATGCAAAAATTATATTACCCCTCAACACGGCCCTGAGACCAAAATTGCCGAGATATTTTTCTTTCCACATTTCTACTCCTTTGCAATCTTGTCATGTTCACCCTCCTTATAGACTTTATTAAGGATCTCCAAAAAATAAATTTTCCTGACCTAACCCCAATACCATTATCATACCTAAAATTGTAGCTATAAATATTTTGTATTGCTTAATAGTCAATTCTATGAAAGCATTGTTATCTCAAAAATGACTTTTTGCAGTTGCTTTGTTTGAATCAAAAAGGACCTCTGATGGTACTGTAGGGCCAGCAGTGGACTACTAGCCTCAAAGCTGGCAGTTCAATCCCCCTAGTTGCTCCAGGAGAAAAAGGTAAGGTTCTCTGCTCAAACTCCAAATTGATGGAATACCAATGGAGAATGGCTTGTTTGAATCATGACCTGAAGAATTAGGCCCATACCTCATTTGTATTGTTCGGGGTCTGATTATCTTATTTAAGTATTCTCTCTGTTTGTATAATTTTAATTGGCATTTGTGTTATTATCTCACATTCTGGATTTGATTATTGTATTTTCAGTAACTTGTTACAGTATCTCCACTTACTATTTCCTGTCAACTAGGTTTGGTTCTACTCAGATTCAGCTTTTTGAAGCAGGGCTTCTTTTTAGATGATACTCCTTGCTTCACATTGCTTCACATCAAGGATTGTATGTGCATTTTCAAAAAAATAATGTTATTAAGACTCTTACAGCTCATAACATTCCATATATCAATTGTACCAAGCGTATTTGTACGTAAGTTGCCATCATCATTTTCAAAATATTTTGTCTTCTTTATTTTTTATTCTTAAGATTTCAGATTAGAGAATTGGTAAGAGATTTATGAAAAAATAATCTACAATAATTAAAGTGCTTACTAAATAAAAACAAGAAAAATTTAAATTTAGAACAGAATTTATGGGTATAAAATTTTTAAAGCAACAAATAATTGAATATTACACCTTAGACTTGGAAGAAATAATAAAACATAACAGAAGCATTTTAAAGAGTATAAAGCATATGATTTATTAAAACCATCTATTGTACAACCTAAGAGAGCCACTCAAGGTTTGCAAAGTACACACGCTAAAACACAGACTGAAAGTCATAGCTTAGCCCAGCCATCCAGTCTGAGATGCCAGAAAAAAAACCCAGCAAGGACTAGGAAAGGACTTCACACACAAAAAATTGTGGGTTAATGGAATTAAAAGATAATAGGATTTTCCCATGGTCCTTTAGAAGCCTCCTTCCATGTCAATACTTGACTACCTTTAGACACACACCTGCTGGCTAGTGTCTACTAAAACCCTTCCTTGCAATGACCACCAAGAAGATTTAAAGGAATTCAGCCCTAGAAGTAATACATTGGGTATGTTCAAAACACACCCTGGGAAGCTCACGAGAAGTCCGGGCCTTTGAGAGAGATATAACTAGGAGAATTCCCCACCTCATAGGCAACATAGGACAGCCTTCTGAAGACCTACTTCCAGGAGGTGAATCTTATATACAGAATTCAATATTTGGTGAAATAGTACATACCCTAATGAAGCACTCACTGCTATCAAGTCAATTCCAACTCCATCAACCTTACCATAGTAGAATTCCCCATAGAGTTTAACTATAATCTTTATGAAAGCAGACCACCTCGTCTTTCTCCCATGGAGGGTTAAAGGGTCAGAACCATCACCTTTTTGTTAACAGCTAACTATTTTAACCACTGCTTCCAAACTAAACCGTACCAACGACACGTCTACTCTGACATGTCCCACTCCATTTCTTTATAAAGAATTCCAAGTGTAACTCATTAAATTTATTTTACAAACATTCTTAAATTTCCAAAGAACTACATAATTGCCAGCTCCCTTGTTTTCTCTGGGTACCTACTCTTCTCTTAAGAACTGACCCGGGGAGAGGAATGGGACCTGTAGTGTGGATGAAATTGTATAAACTGTCCCTCTCTTCTCTTTGAGCTTGACCTAATCATCTCATCAAATGCTGATTCTACAGATTTCTTTGAGGAGATCAGGAAATGCCCCAGAAGGTAAGATGAGGTGGTGCCCTGTCAGGTTGACAGTGTCCTTAATTATTGTGGCATGATTGGCATCAGAACTCTTAGTTCAACCATGATAACTCATGCTAATGCCTGTACCATTCTTTGCTAATACTGCCTCCGAGTTTGTTTTCGAGGCTGATTGTGAGAAGTCTAGGAGCCCAGGAGAAGTCCCTGAGAACTAGGGCAGTTCCTGGCCATTAAATGGGCCATCTCCTGGCTCCTGTTTCCTTCACATTTCACAGCACAGGATACTTGCAAACCAAGGCCAGCCCTCAAAACCCACCATTCTTAATTTCTACTTACTCACCTTCTTCCACGCAGACACTGAATTTAACAATTCTGGTTCCTTTTCCCCGGAAGTGAGTTTTGTATATTAACAGAATAAATTTGATGTATTTTCTAATACACATGCATGGAAAGATACACCAGGGGTTTCAAAAAGTGGGTGGAAAAGTTACATTAAGCTTTTAGTTCCATTTTAAAACTCCTCATATACCTGCAGCTCCTTCCCCCCTCCCCCCCCCACACACACACAAGCATACATTTATAGACCATTTTAAAATATAGAGGATTTGGATTTCTAAAGTTTTCTAATTTTATTCACCAAGTGATCTTTAGGGTGTGATGTATGTTCCTTATTTACCAGGTGAAAACAAGCATGTGGCACCAAATGTTACTGTGTTGAATGACAAGTTCCTGTCATTCCTCTCCTGGCTAAGTCCACCTCTCCTCTACCCACGTGCCTTCAGTCACTCCAGGCGAGGCATATGTCCTTGTGGCATAGGACGAGGACAATACCCACTGAAATCTCTAGATAATAAACCTCATTTTGATGATGTTGCTAACGATTGGTCAATCTAGAGAGGTTAAAGAGTAGACATTTAGAGGACATCCATGAGAGAGAGAGAGAGAGAGAGAGAGAGAGTAGCCAGCGTGATTTTAACAAAAACATATCTCACAATCTCGTGGCTTAAAGAAACAGACATTTGTTACCATCTCCTTCTGGAGGCTGAGGTTGAGGGTGGCAGCCGAGTGGATTTCTTTTAAATGAGAATCTGCACCACCCATCTCTCTGCCAACCTTTTGGTGGTTGCAAGGGTTTTGGCCCCTGAAGCCCCAGGATCATAGAGCATTTTTCCTGTGTCTCCCAGTCTCTGCATTTCTTATTCGCTTTTATAACAACATGTGTTATTTAGGGTAAGAAACTCTCTTACTCTAGTAGGACCTCCTTTAAGTTAATGGATAATATATTGAATGTCTTGATTTCCAAATAGGGTCATGTTGACAGGGAGAGTGGTTGGTTAGGATTTCAGCATATCCTTTGGGGTGGGCGGTCTGCAATGAAACCCATTCCACCTGTGTCTTATGTTTCTCTCTCTTTTCTCAGCCTGTTCTAATTTTCTGTTCTAGAAACATTAATGAAACATTAATATTGGTTCATATCTACTTACATGGACAATAAACAATGAAGTGGGTTGGAGGCTAAAATTTTATATCAACTTTATTACAATGGAAAAAGTGCACTAGAGTTTCACCAAACTCCACACTCAATGCTGAGCTGTAGTGAGTCTACAGGTCAAGGAAGAACTGCCCCTGTGAGTTTCAGAGACTGGTTCTCTTTATGGGAATAGAAAGCTTTGTCTTTCTTCCATGAGCTGGCTGGTGGTTTCAAACTGACTTTCTGTGGTTAACAGTGCAATGGGCAACGACTATGTGACCAGGCCTCCTCTCCTAGGAACTGGATGGTGTGATTTTTAACAAATATATACATATATATGACATTAATTCAGGGATATGAAGAAATTTGCATGCTACACAAGGACTGAGTTTTGTAACTTTCTCCTAGGTAGTGTCATTTAATACTTCTCTTTTGTATTTAGTCCATGCTTTGCCAGCGGAGTGGAGTCTTCCTAATCAATGTTGCAACCATTCCTGGTAGCTTAGGGAATTGCCAAAGAAGCATGGGAGTGAGGAAGTGCAGACAGACCCTAAGCAGTTGGCTTCGTAAAATATAAGTGATATTGCAGATGATGGCAAAACCAGACGTGGGAAGGGAAGTGCCTTAACCAAGAACATATCGTGCAGCCAACATGAAGTGTGTGTAATATATAAAAAATGAAACTTATGATACAAAACTGCCTTTGGGCTGCTTTGGAATTAAGTCTTCTGTATTACAAAGGAAAAGTTGTTCCCCAAGGAGAGGCTGCTTGACAGTATGACATCTGGTGATAACATTTGTTCATTTGGAAATTATTCTGTGGATACAAGTTTCCATTGACTGCTCATGACCAAAATGAATTGGCTCAACCCAGCAGCCTGCTTCACATCCTCGAGAAAGAGCTCTTATTTGGTCCTGAGAGGCAGCTGCCTCATACCAGCGCCAAGATGATGAGGAACGAACTGTTTTCCTGAACCAGGGTAGGACCTCATTGAGCCCTCTTCGATATAAGCCCATCGTCTGGTCTCAAAGAAGCCTGTTCAATGAGTATCCATTGTGTTGTTGTTGTTGTTGTTGTTGTTAAGGATCTAGAATTTGCGAGCTCTATATGCTAGGAGTAATTGGAGAATCTTTAGCTCTGGAGATGACAGGTTATGTGGTAAGAAATAGTGGAAATATCCAGGTCATAGTTTTGTTTGTTTTTTTACTGAGTTCATAATGAAATCTAGAAGAGGAGTTAACTGCAAAATCATTTTAACTCTTTCCTTCTGATTCTGTTTCCCTTAATCCCAGATAGTTTATATCCAAGTGGCCATCTCAGACCCACTGTGGAGAGAAGTTGAGTGAAAGATATAAAGCATAGGTGCTTGAGGTGTACTTCTGTGCATCTTGGTATGAAGTTACATCATCACTTATGATTATTTTCTAGCCACTAGGCAGAATTCTACACCTTCTAAGATGAAGCAGGATTATCTGTAAAACCAGAAGGACTCAAACTGACTTTTCAGAAACATTTTGTACTATTTACAGCTATGTCATGGAAATAGCCCTACCCTAAATGGGCCATGTGCCTTGCACCATTAGTAAGCTCATTGTCATTAGGGTTAGTTAAGCAAAGAAATAAGTAATCATTAGCTTTAGTTAAGCAAAAGAAGTAGAATAGTCATAAACTTTAGTTAAGCAAAAGAAATCGAGTAGTGGAGAACTTGAGAGGGAGTTCTATTTGTCCCATTTGAGTAATTTGATGGTGTGCTTTTCCTGATTGCAAGGCCCAAGGTTCCACTCACTTTGAATTGTGCTAGGCCATGTTTTCACTCAATGTATCTTTCAAGTGTGCACCAACATATGCATCCTGACTCATCCTTACTCTAAGTGAATTATTTGACAGGATCTTTCTTGTTTTTGAAACTGCCATCAAATGACTGGCAGGGTTTATACAGATGTGAGCTTTTTGTCTCTCAACAAGGGAATAGGATAGCTTGCTAATAATGTGCATAAGGTACATACACCTATGGAAATGGGGTGGGTCCGTGCAAAAATAGGGTGGGACTACAACCTGGGGATTGGTAACTTTTGTCATCCGACTATATTTAAAGCAGAAAGGAGGAATCTCATTAACATCAAGAAAGAAAAGTAGGAGCAGAGGAGTGTATCTTTTGAATACCAAGACCTCTGTGCTCAACTACCTCAGTCCAGAAGAGAGAATTGTGGCACTGAAGACAGCAAAAGGCAGTGACAAGCAGATGGCAGGCAAGCAGCAAAATCAGTAGCAGTAGTAAAGGCAGAAAAACCACGAGCAGTGGTTTATGCCACTCAAGGAGCTAGAAATCTGAGTACTTTCAGGTAGGAAGTTTGCTGGTAGAATAAACATTTAATCCACAGAGGTACACTTATCCAATCAGGGGCAAGACCAAGGGACCACAGAGATGAGAGGCCAAGAGCTAAATAAGCTTTGTAACACTTGCTCAAGCAGACCAAGACGCCCAGGGCTTGGGATTTTCCGCAAATATGACTGAGAGGAAGTTAACCAATTAATTGTATCCTGAGCATTCCTGGTCCTGAATTATAACCAGCTATTTCCTTAGAAAACCCCATTATTGTAAGGATGGTTGGTGTTGTGATTGGTAAAAAGGTTTGATGGTAGAGGATTGTCTGACCTCTGATTGGCTGATGTTGATTTTGATACCCTTCCCACCTAGCGAATTTAGAGGAGGTCAGATACCACCCCAACACCACACCGTTTTTGCAATGACTTTTTATATAGCAAAAAAAAAAAAATCTGGTCCTTATGATTACCGGTATGTCTGAGTCCACCATTGTATAATGACTGTGCCAATCCTTGTCACCAAGTTATCTCCTTCCTCCTTCCTCTTCTTCTACTCCCCTAACAAGAAGTCCTCTTCTAGTGATTGACCACTTCTTCTGATGACCTTTCTAAGGCAAGAAAAGGAGGCCTGTTGTTATCTATAAGGTTTTCACTGGCAAATTTTCTAAGTTGTCCACCATCCCCTTTTTCTAGTCCATCCTAGTCTGGAAGCTTCACAAAAACTTATCCACCTAGGTGAATATGCTGGTATTTGAAATGCTCATGGTAAAGTTCTCAACATCACAACACCATGAGGTGCTATACTAAGACTGTCTAACAGGTGGTAGAGCTATATATGCTATATGTGTGTATCTGTACATACAAGGGATACCCCTCAAATCAGAATTTTTTTTCAAAGCTAAGTATTTGGGTTTTCTTTCTTTCTTTCTTTCTTTTTTTTTTTTACAAAACAATCTTCTCACCTGCAAAGTACTCTCCATTACACTTAATACATTTGTGAAATCTTTGATTCTATTCTTGGAAACGCTTTTCAAACCCATCAGTACCTCCCTCGTTGTTGTTGTTGTTTTCTTCTTCACCTCTTCCACATCCTCAAATCACAGCCCTTTCATGTCCCTCTCAATTCAAGGAAACAGAAAAGAAGTCACAAAGAGTGAAGTCAGGTGAGTAAAGTGTGTGGGGCCAAAGAGGCGTGCTGTTCTTTATTTTTGCCAAAACCAGGTGCACTGAAAAGGCTGCATGAGCGAGTGTATTGTCGTGGTGGTGAATCCAGCCTCCTGTCTGCCACAAATTGCACCTTTTTTGCTGCACACTGTTACACAATCTTTTCAGAATCTCTAAATATAAAATTTGATTAACAGCCTAACCTGGTGGAATGAACTCCAAATGCCCTATTCCCCTCACATAAAAAAAATACAAATGAGCATTAGTCTTGATTTTGTATTTCACTTGAGCTTTCTTTTATGTGAGGTGACAAAGGTGCCTTCCACTGACTTGATAGATGTTTCCTTCTAGGTTCCTAAGAATAGCACCATGTATCAAAAGATATAGTGTCTGGGGTCTTAAAGGCTTGAAAGAAACAAGTGGCCATCTAGCTGAGAAATAGCATGGAGGAAGCACACTAGCCTGTGTAATCACGAGGTGCCGATAGGATCAGGTATCAGATATCAAAGATGCAAAACAAACAAATCATATCTTTGTGAATGAAGGGAAATGTGGAGTGGAAACCCAAAGCCTATCTGTAGATATACCCTTACAGAAGGGTCATGGAGAGTAGACAAGCCAGCCAGGGTGCAGTATGGCACTAATAAGATATATACCTTTCCTCTAGTTCTTTAATACTCAACCCCCCCCTCCCCCCGCCACCATCATGATCCCAATTCTATCTTACAAATCCAGCTAGGTGAGAGGATGCATACTGTTACAGATAGGAGCCGGAAACACAGGGAATCCAGGATAGATAGCCCCCTTATGGCCAATAATGAGGGTAGCAATACCAGGAGGGTAAAGGGAAGGTAGGGGAGAAAAGGAGAACCGATCACAATGATCAACATATAACCCCCTCTCTTGGGGATGGATAACAGAAAAGTGGGTAGTGTAAGACATGACAAAATGATGATTTATAAATTATCAAGAGTTTGTGAGGAAGGGAGGGGGCGGGTGGGAAGGAGGAGCTGATATCAAGGGCTCAAGTAGAAAGCAAATATTTTGAGAATGATGATGACAACAAATGTACAAATGTGCTTGTACAAATGTGATGACCACAAATGTACAAATGGATGTATGGATTGTGATAAGAATTGTAGAAGTCCCCAATAAAATGATTTTTTTTAAAAAAGATTGGTAAAATCACCTTGGAAAAAAAAGATCTGGGTCAGTTCTGAACTGTTCTTTCAAAACCAGAATGTTTCTTCTTGACAATCCATTCTTTTTCCTGGTCAGTCAGAATCTTCTCATTCCCAGATCTTCTGTTAAAATTTGCTGAACCAAGCTCCAAGATAGCCCAGATAATTTCCCCATTTCTTCAATGATCCATTGTTGGTCTTCAAGCACAAGTACACAGATTTTGTCAACATTTTCATCCATTAAGGAAGTTAATGGATGTCCAGAATGAGGTTTGTCATCAATTCTTGAAATGAGAAAACTGCATATAAACTTAAGGACTGGGTGTTTGTTTTAGTTATTTTCTTTTTCTAATAGCACTGTCCTTGTAAGCATCACAACAGTTTCTGTGGCATTTATTTTTCCAAACAGCAAACAAAATTGTATAGCCACACACTGTTCTCTTAAATCGGCCATCACTAAAAACAAGTTTAGAGCAAAACTGATTTTACAAAGAAAATTCATTGTGACCACAGAGAACGTTCCCAGGTGATGCCACTGGGTGCACTAACTCAGAGTGAGTTGCTTCATCCTTGCCTAGCAGGAAAATTGTGTGCTGTGAAAGCTCCACCTAGCAGAGCTTTCCCGCCCCCCCATTTTTCAGGTCACCCCCTCTTTTGAAGTTGGTATTTTGTTCAATGCAGATACCAGAATTAACCTTTGTCCTGACAATGTCTTAAAAACAGATAAATACTGTTTTCCATTAGGCTCAATTTAGTTGTAGACCAAGAAAAAACAGGTAAGGAAATAAGGATGTTGGTGACCTTATTTGAGACCAAAAGTTCATTAATTTTGCAACACCTAAACAGTCCAAATCCATCCGATACTTCTGGGGAGTAGCTTGAGGCTTTCAAAAAGATTTACAATCTCGATAACTATAATCCATAGTTATTAATTATAGTTAGACCATTTAAAAATATGGACAGCATAATCTCAATTTGTTAAATAAAAACACCTATCCTGTGTACATGGAAAGAATTCTGAAAATGCAGATAGCAAGTGACTATAGATGGCTATTTTACTTATTTTTGTTTCTATGTGTGCAGTCCTACTTCTGCTTGAAGGAACACGTTCCTCCACTGATATAAAAGCCAAATAATTACTTTATACAAAAAGAGAAAGTGAGAACCAATGAACCTGGCCCTCTAATCTTTCCCCTTTCCTTCTGTAGTTTGAAGTCTTCCTTTTCTCACTTGTTAAGAAGGTGAAACAAGGTAGTTGAAGTACTCTATTACTTTATGTATAAGTAAACCACAAAAGGTATTTAAGTGTTATCGGAGGGTCATTTTGTTAAATGATTTCATTCCTGGCTCCCTGTGTCCTGGGTGTGAGGCCGTGGTTGCTGCCATCCGACCAACTCCCCCTCATGGCAGCCCGTGTGTGTTGGTGTGGAGCTCTCCACTTTGAGGATTTTCCCTGACAGGCTTCTCAGAGGTAGAGCTCCATGTGGTTGTTCTTGGTTTGTTTTCCTAGCCCGCTCTGGGTGAGTCTGAACTGCTCACATTTCAGCCAACAGCCGAGAGCAGTAACTCTGCACCACTAAAACATACCTGTCTTACTGTCTCCAAGAAGTTCTGAACAGAGAACCATAAAAAGTGCCTCAATCAGGACACTGTCTAGGGTAGATTCTGAACATGTGCCAATGTCTGTTCTCTCGTTCCTGTATGCCATATGCTCAAGAGAAAGTAAAATTTTCTAGAGTATTCCTCTATATTCTCTCTCTTATTCATTCTTATTATATACCATGGTGTATGGTTTCCTCTGTAACTCCTTTATGTGACTTAGTCTCTGGAATTAAAAGGCTCAGAATGTTGTAGAAGGTATGGGTGATTTTCACTCACTGTCTGATTCAATTATACATATATTTTGGAGTATATAACAGATGCTCTTGTGTGGGTAGTGAACTCTCATCTGACTTAATTCTTGCTGTATTTGGTAAGAATTAGAAGCTAGGGCTGAGCCCCAGTGGTGTAGTGGTTGAGTGAGGGACTGCGGCCCATGGGCTTGGCGGTTCAAATCCAGTAGCGGCTCTCCAGGAGCAAAAGCTGGGTAGCTCCCACAACCACCAGAGGGCAGTGATGCTCCCTCTCAAAAATAAAAAAGAATTAGAAGCCAATGCTAGAAGTCCCAGTGGTGGAGTTGTCATGTGTCGGCCTCTAAACCCCATGGCCAGCAGGTTGAAAGAATCAGCAGATTTGTGGGAGAAAGACTGGCCTTTTTACTCTTTCCCAGGGAAGCCCTGGTTTGTCTCATTAGCTGAGAATCCCATTTGAGCTCTGTCTCAGAGGACTGTGGGCTGCTCTGAAGACTGATGGTGGTGTGGTGGTGTGTGATGGGAGTGGGCGAGACCATCCTGCTGCTCACAGCCCTGTGTGTCCTCACCCAGGAGCTGGTTCATGAGAAAACACCATATGAATTGCACCATCACACCCCGTCTTGCTATTTGTCCATCTTCTGTTAACAAATGTGGAATAAAAAAAGATGTGTTTAAAGACAAAAGACCTTCATTCTCAATTGTTTAACTGAAAAGTTTGGACAGGAAAAGCATGGCCGGACATTTGATTTGATGTGCTGAATGCACCTGGTAGCCTACATCTATCCTCTGCTTTCAATCATTTTTATTGAATGTCTTCTGTGGAACTTCAGGGCTTTGGAATAGTTCATTCTGATGCTACTCATTGCTGAGAATATGAATTTACCACCTCAGATACACTGGAATAGAACCTACACTTTAACAAGATTCCTAAGTGGATCTTTTGTAGCTTCAGAACATCTTGTTAAAATGTGGATTCTTAAAGATTCCCAGGTAAACCTTTTTTATGCTTTAAAAAATTATTTATTTCAAGTACCATACTATTTAATCCAATCTAATCATTCGATCATATTAAGATGTATGCCACCACACTCAATTTCAGAGCATTTTCTTCTTGTATTTCCCTCAATCCTCCCCTGCCTTGCCTCTAGGTAATTATTCATCAATTTATTCTCCCTATAAAACCAAATTCAGTGCCCGTACATCGATGTCTACTCATAGCGACCTACAGGACATGGGAGAACTGTTCCTGTGAGTTCCCATGACTGGAACTTATTGTGGGAATCAGAAACCCAGTCTTTCTTCCCCAGTACCTATAGATCTACCTAAAATCTGATAGACTCTTATGTGCATAAAAGAACAACTTCCAGTGCTTGCTTCAGTGCCACATAGACTAAAAGAACACCTTACAGATCTGGTTAAAATGTGCATTCTGATTCACAGAATCTGAGATGGAAAAGCAAATTTTCAGCAGCCTGTAAAACTAGAATGAATAGTGTGTCACTCTGGGTCTTGGAGTTCTCTTACAATATCCAACATGGTGCCCAGTTTTCTTATTGTTTTCCATTTTTTTCCCCAGATCTCTCATTTATTATGATATTTGTGACCAATCTGAGTGGAAAGCCTTTCCTCTCAGTTACCACAGACCCACTAACCTAGTTTCCAATTTTAATAATGTTAAGTACTTCATAAGGGCAGGAACTTCATTGCGTAGCTCACTGTCATAAGATTGCTCTAAGCACAGATGTATAATACATACAATAACCATCTTTGACCCAGCAGATGTTCTGGGTAAACACTTGTATTCATTGCTCCTTGAAAACAGTGTTCTTGCCAGATCTTCTGGGCCTGGGTACAGACTTGGAGATGGGTGGGGAGGCCCTCAAGAGAGATGTGTCTGCAGGAAGCTCTTTCTCTCCTAGAAAAGCCTGTGTCTAAGCTTTCTTTCAGCCACCACAGCTGTGTGCTACACAGTGACCCTGCTCATGGCTGTGGTTATGCAAGGCTTTGAAAGGGGGTGGGAGTGGGGGCTATTAGCTTCCGCCTGCTGCACACCACTGTGCATGGACACCTCTGCCCGGGAGATCTCATTGTCATCTCTACACACCCTCCTAGGGGTCGGTGATCTCACCATGGGACAGGAAATTGGTGATCCCAGACTGTTCCAGGAGTACAGCACGGTCTTGAAATGAACATCAGCTCCTCACTTCATATGAGGGGACTTCACCTTTCATGGGAAAATTCCATTATGTTTTCATTCCATTTGTGTCCTGAACCACTCGAAACCTGTCATATTGTGATAATTATGTTGGAATCAGAGCTTTTCCACTTAGGGGAATACTTGTGAAGCCAGAGAACTTTGCTCCACTAGAAAGGGTCTATTCAAGTTTTAGACAGCTCCAAATTATTTTGTAAATGATTATTAACCCAGATATCTGTATCCCAAAGTCTAAAGGTTGGCCCTGACTCTTGGTCAACACATGGTGTCAAACAACTATATTCTGTAGTGTTTTCAAAGTCTTATTTTTCTGAAGACTCCTTGAGTTGACTTCAACTTCAAACTTTGCTTTGGTAGCCAGCTGTGCTAGCTAAAGGCACACCGCCACCAACACCACCCCCTCCTCCCCGACTCCATCCATGGTCCTGCTTCATTTGTTAGTCTCTTTTGGCACATGTTTGTTTCTTTCCTTTATGTCAACTCCTCAGTCAGAAGAGAGCTGACTCAGCTCTTCTGGAGGTTCCACAGGCCCAGTCCCATCAACCACCTGAGATAGTTCATCATTTTGCCAAAGCTTGGCACAGGCTACCAAGAAGTGAAGCTAGTGCTTGCAGGTCTGACCTGAGCAGACAGACCTGAAAACCACCAACAAAGATGAAACACTCCGAAGCCTTGCCTTCTCCTACCTCCTGCACTTACCTCACTAAGTTTGCTTTTACTTGTCATGTATCATTTTAAAACATATTAATACTGTTTTCAACACCTCTTCATTCATTCTTCTTGAGGTCACCTCTGATGGCAGTTTGTCACTCACCATGTACAAAATTCATTTTTTGCAATTGTTTCGTTGAATTTTCCAGGATTGCATTTACCAATCCACAGTGGAAAAATTGAGCAAACCTGAGCTCTCGATTGTCACACTAAAATTCATCTATGTGCAAATCCATCCACTTGTCACCATGCTTTGTTCAGCCCATTACGAGTTCTTGTTACCCAACCTGCCTTTTTCCAGTTAACCTGCTGTTTTATCAGGAGAAACCTGCCAAATACTTTGAACGAGCATCCCTCTGGCTTTAGCTGCTACTTTGATCTATCACTGTTGTTACTTCCCCAGAAACATGAAACAAGTTAATCACATTTACCAAGCACTTAGTGAACTCCTTTGGTGAACTACAGGAATAACAAATCCGTTCTTTGAATGCACATACATCAAGATGTAGTTATCGGTTTATATTTTTCTTGAGGTAGCTATTTGTGTCCATCTCCTACCTCTTTTTGGAAACTAGAGCATGTTGGCCTCTCAACAGCTTTCTGCCGAGCACTCTATTTCCTGGAACTCCTCAAGGTTAAACAACAGTGATCCAGCTATTTTTACCCATGTTCTTTCCAACACTTTCTATTACAAGCTGGAAGTCCTGAGATCTGTGATTTCATAATGAAGGGAACTTTTCCATACTATCCAGAAACACTGGCTTACAGGAGCGCTCTGAGTCTGACTTTCTCACGTTGCCTGACCTTCAAGTCTTTCTATGTGCTTTGTGAGGGAGCACGGTACGTGTTGGGTTTCGAACCTTAAGGTCAGCCACAGCAAACCACCAGCCCCTCTGCGAGAGAAAGCTGATGCGGCCTCGTCTCAGGCGTTGCCGTCTCAGAAGCCCACGGGGCAGTTCTGTCCTGTCCTGTCGGGTCTCTGTGAGCAGGAGTGGGCTCAATGGCAGTAGAGTTTAGATGGTTGGCCCTTCTAGTTCCGAAGCTCTCTCCAACTACACCGTAAACTACCCCCTGTAAGTACACCGAGGTCCGACCGAGGAGATTTTCTTCATCCTTCCCCCCTAGGGTGATAAATTGTTGTTTTCTCTTTACTTGGAATTTTTTCTCCACACTCCTTATCACTCTTGCCTGTCTTTCAAGATTAATGTCAAATCGCATTTCTGGAAACTTCTATGGGTTTATCACCTTCCATATATAGCACACCTTCCATATATAGCACCTTCCATATATGTGCTGTATATTCAGTTCTGTCCCTAAAGAACTGGGGGAGGGAGCAGATTTCCTATTTCAATAGAAATAGAGAACTATTATATTGTGCCTTTGAAGAAATTGCTGGGTTTTAGAAGATGGAGAAAAATCTAAACAACACCGCCCCCCACCCCACCCCGTGCCTCCCCAATGGGTCAGGAACAATCTTATGCAAAGCTCCTGTTTATAAGCTTTGAGTGCATTCCCAGGCAAGCTAAACTCAGGGCACTCACTGGGCATCTAGTATCTTTGTGAATCACTGTGCTAAATAACAAAGGACTCACTGAAGACCTTGATTTCCTTTGAAACCCGGTGGAGGAGAGCCACAACATTTCTTGAAGGTGATAAATTTTGCCAAGTCTGCACAAGCCTCTAAATGGGAAGTCTTTTGACTATTATCCAAATCATGTACTTAACCCAAGGACAGGTGTTTTGGAGAAGGAGTGGTGTGCTTCTCCTTCCCAGCACCCACTGATTGACTGATATTATGGGTTACTGAACTAAATGGCCTTATTGCACAACTTCATTATCAGAATGTGTCCCAAAGTCTCCTTTCTAATACTCCTTGGTGCATTTATGTAAAAAAGATGTTGTCATGCTTATGCATTATGCTTGTGCCATGAGTTCTAATTCATGGCAACCCCATAGACAATCCAACTCCCTCCTGCTGTAATCTGAGTGGATGCAGATCACCAGCTGTGTTCTCCGGAGGGGCAGCTGTTGAGTTCAAACCACCACTGTTTCAGATACCATCAGAAACCTTAATCAAGCATTCCTAAAAACCTGGAGCGTCAGGTATAACCTTAAAAGGCCCATTTAAAAAGCTGACCTTTTGCATTTGAAGCTCAATTTGAGGGAGCACGTTTGCTTGGGGAAGAAAGTGGAATTTGAATCTGAGAACAGAAGATTATCAAGAGTATTTTTGACATTGGGTGCACGGCAAGCATGCTTCCTTCTTTCAAACACGTCTTTCTTAAAAAAAAAAAAAAAAAAGCCCTGCAAAAGATCCCTGAATATTCTGGAACCTCTCTCTTCCTTTTCAGATCTTTATGTATCATTGAAGCTAAACCTGCCAAATAGGGTTTTATAAATATCATCCAAATGAGTTGCTCCATCGCTGATTATAAAAATCAAGATGATGTATAATAGTTTGATATGTTTTCATTCTTAATTTTTGTTTTTCATGACATGGTTTCTAAGTTTATTTTTTATATATAATATATCATTTTATTTTTCATAACAGAGTGGTAGGAGAAGCACCTATGTTCATTCTGAAAGATTTTATAGAAATATATGCCTGTTTATCAAAGGATCCCTAGAGGTGTAGTGGGTTACATGTTGGACTTATAATCACAAGGTCTGCAGTTTGAAACCATCAGCCCTTTTAACGGCAATAGATGAGGCTGTCTGAGCCCATAAAGAATGATGACCTCATACACCGACAAGGGCAGTTTGCTGTTCTCTCGGGTTTCTAAGAGTCAGAATTTACCCAAAGCAGTGAGCTTTGATTTAACCTCTTTAGAGATAACCCTGGCCATAGAATATCCGTTACTAGTATTAATAGGAAATTATTAGTGAATACTCTACACATGACGGTCACTGCCCTATGATTTTAGGTTATCGTTAGCAGTCCTATGTAGTTTAAAAAAATTGTGCATATTTCAAGATAAGCAAGTTGAGGCACAGAAGCGTTAGGTAACTTTCCCAAGGCCACAAAGATTGACAAATTGGCAAGCCAGGTTCACAGGTTCTCTCCTCCCCTACCCCATTTCATGACTGAGAGACACCTGGATGGACAGGGATTTGGTGCCACACTGTATTCCTAGAGAAGCTGGGTTTGACTCCTATCCCCATAGTCTACAGCCTATATGAGATTGGGATGGTGACTTTGTGGAGCCTCCTATTCATCTGGAAGTAGAGAATTCTTTCCTCATGGGTTACCTTAAGAACCCGAAGAATGAATAAGATACTTTCTAGTTTCTGTGTCTCACTCATGGCAACCTCACATATAGATACTTTCTAGTTTCTGTGTCTCACTCATGGCAACCTCACATATAGATACTTTCTAGTTTCTGTGTCTCACTCATGGCAACCTCACATATGGAAAAAAAATTTTTTTTTTGCCTGGTGTGCATCATCAGCATGGCCATTAACATGCTTGAGCCTTTGATTTGTAACTCCTGTGCTTGGAGTGGCTGCCAGGCTAGGCGACACATCTTCCACCACTCTATTGGACTATATTTTGTTGAGATCCATAGTGTTTTCACTGTTTCTAACCTATGTTAGTCTGAAAGTTCTGCTGCCATATTGCTACCATAGCTGACCCTCAAGAACTCAACCAACAAGCTCACTGCCCATCATGTTGACTGCACAGTGACTCCGCAGGACAGGGGAGAGCTGCCCTTGGCGGTTTCTGACTCTGGAACTCTATGGAAAACCTGGCCTTTTTGCCTCAGCGTGATTTTGAACTGCAGACCTTGCAGTGTGCAGCCAGACACATAACCCACTAGCAACTCTCTACAGAGTTTCTGAGACTGCAAATAATTGTAGGAACAGACAGCCTCCTCTTTTCCCTGGAGAGCCGTTGGTGACGTTGAACCATCAACTTCATGGTTAACAGCCTAGACTACAATGTCCCAGGACGCTTGCTTATTTATAGGGACTGTGTTTTATTTATCCATATATTTGTTGCTATACTTGATGTTAGTCAAAAGGCTGAGAAGCGATACCCTTATATTTGTTGATGGGCACTTTTACCTTTTGGTTATTCCAAATGGTGCTGCAGGGTACTTTGATCTAAGCGCTAGGATTTCAAAAAGCTTCCCCCCTTCCCCAACCCCAGATAGAAGGAAAAGGAGTCACCCTATCACTTTCCAACCAAAGCTGGGGTGAGGGGTGTGGGAGGGGACAAAGGGGGTGTTCCAGATTTTCTTTATGATCAAAGAGAGGCTACAGTCGTATCCGTTGGTAAAATAGATGGGCAGCAAAAGCTGAGGCGGACCCTCAATGAGATAGATGAGACTGTGGCCGCAGCAATGGGCTCACGTAAAGGCAGAAGGCGGAGGATGCTGCAAGGTCAGTTTCATTCTGCTGTGCCCAGGGTTGCGATGGATCACTCGACAGCCTCTAATAGCTACAGGATACGAGCCCCGGGGGCTTAAGGGATTATGTTCGGGGCTGCTAATGACAAAGTCATAAGTTCAAAACCACCAGCTGGTCCCAGATAGAAAGATGAGCCTTTCTACTCCCGTAAAGTTATGTCTCGGAAACCCATTGAGCCCTTCGGCACTGTCGCTATGCGTCAGACTTGACTCGATGGCATTGAGTGATACGTGTGTGTCCACACGAATCCCCGCCCACCTCTTCTTCATAGAATAGTGCCCGTATAAGTGATACGGTGAGTGGCTGGGCCTCAAGTCCAGCTCCAGAGACATGGCTAGGGAGCATAGGTATAAACATGCACCTGGGAGCTGACTGTGAAAGCTCGAACAACATCCAGCGTGAATCAGCAAGGTGATCATTCTAATTAGAGCCAAGGTTTAGAAGTAGTAAAAGAGTTTGGGTCTTATGCTAGAGTTCATTTATAGTCAATGTTGTTCAGAATGTATAAACTACTTTCATTTTGCTGTTTTATTCATGAGATCTATTTGATAGCGCAGATAATTGTTTTGAATGATGAAGCTTTTCCTTTTCTTTCTTTTTCTGAAAGAAGAAAGTAGGTATAAGACCTGTACATTTTAAACATGAAATGACAAGGACCTGGCACATAGAAATTTCTAGCTTCCTACTGGAAAATGACAGAATTCGTTATAGGCAACTTAGGCATCAATGGAATTTGGTGATGGATAGTTAGCCAGAAATAATTGATTTACTGAAGGATATGTATCAGTAGAGTCAATGGGTGATGTAAGTGCTTGATGTGTTCAGCAGCTAACAAAAAGTTGGAAGTTCAGAGTTGCGTAGAAGTGCTGCCAAAGAGATGCTCAACTATCTACTTGTGAAAAATAAACCAGGGAAATTCCTATGAATTGTATCTTATATTTGACACACAGAAATGAGTAGGAATTTTCTCTATGACAATATAACTGTAGGTGCACTGAGTCTCAAAAAGAAATAGAGATGCAGGTTTAGGACCCAGGGTTTATACACCTGGACTGCCGCAGGCGGATCTTACTCCGATAGTTACTTGAGGTTCCTAGAAGAATCTTTGTGCCAAGATATTAAGCCCAAAGACTAGCTAATATATTAAAGATAAGCATGCATGCGGATCGCCTTCTCCAACAACCTTTTCTGAAATGTACATCCAAGAGTCTTACTGTTCACACCCACTTGCATGCAGGAAGAAAGCCACAGCCCCCTTCCTCCTCCAACACACATCCCCCAGGGTCAGAGTTCAGCCTTTCTGGAGCTCTTGCTGGACTGTAGGAGTCAGACCACCACTCCGTCATTCAAGTGACTGTCCTTAGCTCTCATAGCTAACAGGTTGTTGGAACGGTTTGGGTAGTGTGCATTGTTAAGACTACACAAACAAGGAAATGCTTATGGACATTTCCAACTTTGTATCTTTGTAGACAAAGTTACAATACAATACAACCAATGTACCTAAACATGAAGACTCACGAATACACTATCTATTAAAAGGGATAGCTTGATAGCATCTGGTTTATTAAAATTCAAATATTCTCATTGGCCCCACAAACTCCACTTTATGACAGCAAATGTATTTCCCCTGTCTTTTGACCTCTCACCCTATTTTCTTCACTGCAATAATAGATTTATATGAATCTGTTTCATTTGCATCAGCAAACCACATGAAAAGCAAATGGTCACTGGAAAAATAGTATGTTATCAGGAAGGACAATTTTATGTGTTTCTTAATAAGTTTTATTATTCAGTAATTAAGAACTAAAAATGTTGCTATTTTTCTGTCTTCTTTCTTTCTTTCTTTCAATTTCCATAACTTAGAGAAGCATTGAGATCCCTAGTGGACCTAACCCCTCCCATGCCATTCATTCCAACACATAATGACCTTGGAGGACAAAATAGGTTGGCCCTGTTCAGTTTCCAAGACTATAGAAGCCTTTGTTGGAAGTTGATCGCCATGTTTTTCGCTGTGCTGTGCTTGGTGTGCAGGTACTGGACCTCCTGGCGAGTAGTGGAATATTTTAACTACTACATACCTAGCTCTCCTTATGGACTGATCTTTAAAAACATCAATCTATTTTCGGTGCCTGCTTAATGAACATCATACAAAATACTGTGAGCCTCCTTCAAAACACATAAAACCTGTGAGGAACGGATGTCACAGTTAATGAGATATGAACAGAGAATAATCATTCTTCCAATATTTTTAAGCACCATGGTGGTAAAGTGTTGTAATAAACAAAATAAATTCTCTTTGCTTGGACCACATTTGACTTACAAATTCTTGCTTCCCCAAAACAATATTTCCATTTGAAAATATTGGCACAAGTATGTACCCATTGTAGTAAACAGAGTCAACCTACGCTCTTTATATTGATTTTTCACTGGTAGCAGGAACAATCTACTGACATGGCAGGCCGATTTACAATACATGTGCATTGTAAACTATTTAAATTCCTTGAAAATCGTGCTGTGTTATGCAGAGCCATCTCAATAAACACTCAGGAGCAATTCACTAGTGTGTAAGTCAATCCTCTTGTTAGTGGATGAGCCACTTAGACAGATCTTCATTTCCTCTTCAGTTATTATCTTTGAAAGATGAAATTGAAACAAAAGTTCTAGTCTTTGTTAAATTGGCAGAACTTCTGAAAGGAGATCACTAGCTTCAACATAATTCATTCCAAATGCAGAAACCTTGACCCTGAAGAAGACTTCTTTTTTTGTTGTTTAAATAAATGTAGGAGTTCAGAAAAGTCAGGAGTGAGAGAAGATGGCTCTTTGCGGGTCCTCGGTGAAGTGTGGGTTGAAAGGAGAGAGGGACCTGCCCACAGTTGTGCTTGGCAGCAAGTTTCATGGGAACCTGTGTGTGGCTACCCAGAATACGAAGGCAGACTTCCACTGCATTCCTAAGCACCCTGACACCTAAGCGTGAACTAAGAAGAAGCATGGCCAGTCTCCAGAATCAAGGAGGAAGAGAACTGCCCTGCTGCTCACTGGCCAAATCACATTTTGAGAAACATTGTATTTATTTTATGGATAGTCCCAAGAAATAACATCCTGCTTTAAAAAATAAAAATGAAAAATTACAGAATCATATGCCACATGGTAAAACTTCATAAACTTACCCTCTACCACTGAAAAACGATCCGTCTGTAGTCTTTTCAAAATGGTTGCCCATCTATAGCTATATAATAGTGTCTATACAAGATAGATTGCTGGGTGCAGGCACGTCATCTGCTACTCAGAGTCATCCAAAGAACAGCGAGAAATCACTGCCCCTGTAGGGGTTCCTAGGCTGTAAGTCTTAAAGGAACACATCATGGGGTCTTCTCTCCCATGGAGCCCCTGGTTGCTCTGGACTGCTGACATAGACACACACCAGACTTAAAAGTTTGGAAGGGGCACTCTTCAAGTGCATGGAGGATTAGACTGCATGACCTGTAAAGCCATTTACAATCTCTCTGTTGAGAGAATATAGTGAGGTCATCTGAAGCAAAGTTTAGAGCCACATGCATATGTGCCTGTAGACTCCCCAAGCATCACGTTTCCCCACAATCAAGCTGGGCTGCTCGCGGTCTCCTTGGAGAATCCGCCAGGTTTATCTGGAAGAGTAATGATCTGGCATCGGGAGGTGTTCCCAGCCAACGGGGACTCCAGGCTGATTTTGTCCTTGAGGTGTGGCACGATTCTCTTAAAAAAAAAAAAAAACACTCACGGACCAGCTACAAAGCACAAAGCCGATTATAGTACTGCTGTTGATTGCTTACTAGTGAGTCTCTTGGCTAGGCACCAAGCAGAAAGCAAGACAAGACAAATCTTGAAGCCATAATTCAATTCCTTCCTCTCTTTCCCAGATGAGTCATTGTTAGTCAGAGTAGTACCTTTGCTGGGAGGCTTATATCCTTTCAGCCCTTAAAGTGATATTCCCTCCGGATGGAAGGGCCCACTTTCCTCTTCAGGGACAGATTCTATCTTTCCTTTCGGCCTCCGGACTCTTGGTATCTGTTTGTTTTCAAGCAAACAAACAAACGAAATTCTGTTTGTCATTGCAGCAAATAAAAACATCCAAAGAAATCCATTTTGGTTTTGAATGGGTGCCACAATAGCTATCTAGTCAGCTGGAGAAGGGAAAAAAAAAACCCGATGCCCTCCTGAAGGCTGTGTGTGGCCCCTGTGAACATCTGAAAGAGAGGGAGATAACCAAACAGGAAGTAATTGTCACAACTCACGGAAACCCCACGTGGGCTGCAGAACAGAGTTTTCAAGGTTGTGAACTTTAAGAAGTCAGCCCGCCTTCGGAGGCACATCCACGCAAAGCATACAACCATTTGTGTCACCCAAGAATGTCTTAGAGAGCATAGGAAAACAGGATAAAATGAGTCATAATAAGCATTGTTAGAAGATGCAACATTATTATTGTTGTTGCTATAAGATTCCATGGGAGAAAAGGGGGACTCTCATGTGAATCTTGTGACTTTCCAAAGAACCTGAAGTTTGAATTTTCTATAGCCAAAGAGAGAGAAGAAGAGTGGTGACGGGATCATATGCTCATCTTTCATGTGTACTGTCACCCCTCAGGCACAACCTCCGCCCAAGTGTCCAAGGATACTCGTTGGTCCAATGGAGCTTCCAGACTAAAACAGACTAGTGAAAAAGTGCCCTGCTTCTTAATATCAGGCAAAACAAAACAAAACAAAAACCCTATCTATCTTGTGCATACTCCATTACGTAGACAGAAATGGGCAAGCATTTTGGAAAGTATGCGTCTGGGGCACTGTAGCCAGGCCTCCCAGGGATTGTACTCCCATCAGCAACCCCCTGCAGTGTAGTGCAGTCCAACCTCATATGATAGCACTAAGGAAGGCAGCAAGAGGTAGGAAACAACCTAACATTTTCCTTGGCACTGATGATCTATAGACCTTTGTTTGAAATCTTAAAGTCTTAAGATGATTAAATTATGTGTCACTCCATTAACCTTGTAGCCCCAAACAAGGAATTCTTAGGAGAATATTTCTCCATGAACAGAAAATTAATGACCTGAGCCACTCTCCCGGCTGTCGTGACCGACTTTCATACTGAGCCTCCTCCATATCCGGAAGTAGCATTGGAAACATTGCTTTTCATGCTTGCTTTAAGAGCAGTGGTACTGCTACTTGTCTTTCTCCTGCCTCTTGCTGGCCATCAGCCACCAAACTCTGCACAGTGCCCAGCTGGCCCCTGGCAGACCGCAGGCCCAGGTGTGAAGGAGCTGGGGAGGCAATCCCATGCCAAGCTGGGAGGGCTTTCATTTTCCATTGACTCGATGCAGAAATGAAGGGGACTCAAGGGCCTTCAGAAAAGCTCTTCCAGTGAGTGCAGTTTTGGGGGGTTTCCAGACTCACAACTGCCTTTATTCTTGGAAGCATCATTGTTGCTTCCTCCCTTCCCCCTTCCATTTATATCCCAGGAACTGCTTCAGAAACCATAGAAATTGGATTTGAGTCGTTGAATGCTCGCAGACAGCTGACTGCTCTCTTCCCAAGAACTCTTGCCAGCTGGGTCCAGGGACCCAGTGGCGTGTGCTCTCTCATGGATGCGGCCGATCCGCTCCTCGAGTTCTAATTTACTCACATCTTACAGCAAAGTGCACTAGAACTAAAGTGTTTTGCTTCATTCTTTAGGCAGTTTGTGGTTTGGGACTCAATCAACCAGGGTCTGATTTGCAATCCGCAGTAACCGGTTCCAGAGCAGCTGCCCGAGCAGGCAGGTTTCCTCTTGCTGGCCAGGTTTTCGGTTGTTCACTCTTACACCTCATTGAGAAAAAAAAAAAAACACACACACACACCCCGATTATTCTTCGACATGATCTCCAGGTTCCTGAGTCTATTATTGCCACGAATTCAGATATGTTCGCAGGAGGACCCCCAGGCTTCTGAGAGAAAATGAAGCCTTGGGTGTGTTGGCAGATTTTAGCCCATAAAAGGTGGCCTGAAAAACACTACGAGCTTTGTGGCTCTCCAGATGAAGTAAAATCCGATAACGATGAATTCCTTGACTTGCGCAGAGTGCAAGAATAATTTACCCCAGGAGTCAATGAATACAGCTAATTGAACTAAATTAAGATAAGAGCAAAGGCAATTATCAAACGTAGCTGAGCGTTGACCTGAATGGTCTTCTGGGCTCTTTCTCCTGACAGAGCTCTTCTATAAGAAAAGGCACGCTAGTGGCACAATGGTTAAAGCCTGTCTAATGTGAATTTAAAACAAAGCAAAACAAAAATCTTGGCATTTTAGCCTACCCCTCGCTCCTGGGGAGAGAGATGGGGCAGGCTGATTCTGTCAAGATCTCCAACCTTGGAAGCCCTGCAGGGCACTTCTCCTCCACCTTGTCAAGATGTGAGGAGGCAGAATGTGCTTAAAGGCAGTGGGTTTGGTTTAGTGCTGCTCTTTTCTGCTCGCAGCCTGCCACATAAGCAGGAAGACCGCTGGAGGACTTGGAGTAATGGCAATCGAAGACCCAATTCTAGAACGGAAAGGAGGCAAAGTGGTGCCCTTGATTCGATATTCATCCAACCAGACAGTGGACAAATGCTCTTGTCCCCATGAGCTCCTGTGACATGAGATTCCCCACCCCTCAGCAGGCTGATACCTGGTCCGAACAGGCTCTGGGAGAAGCTTGCAGTCTTAAACACTCCACGCGACAGAGCTAGCCCAGAACTCAGGGGGTAACTGACACCAGTGCTCCCCACCCCCATCCCTGAGTTTACCAGCCTCACCCTGAATCACTGACAAGATGCAGAAAGCCTTAGGGCAGCTCAAGCTAGGCGGTCTGATGTATGCTAACTTTGGCACACTGCTTCCTAAATTACACGCGCACACACACCTTGCTGAACAATTGATTGTTCAATAGGTTATTTACAGTTGTCATACACGGCTATCATTTTTGATCCTCGTGGGTCCTCTGACTGTGACTGTAATGGCACCATTGTGTAAAGGTGTTTCTGTCACCATGCTCTAACCACTGCAGCCCTGTGCTCTTGCTGCAGACAGGTTTGCGCGTTTCAGGGCAGCTCTCAAAGTCCCAGGTGCCCTGCCTCGGCCAAGTGGAAGAACACAACAACCCGGGATTGAGGCAGCTGGTGGGAGGAGCCTGTGGCTCAAACCAGCAATTTGGGGTCAAAACAAACAGATGATTAGCTGGCGGTTGTCACTTTCAATCAGGGTTTTAGCTTCGTCTAGACATGGCCTCAGATCAGACCCGTGGGGCTCCAGGCAGACGTGCTGGGGGATGGAAGCATCACAAGAGGGTCCAAATCAGAAAGCTGACATGAACTACGTATCATCTATGCAGCGGTATCCTTACTGCACTCTCAGATACCAAAATAACAAACAAATAAATAAGCCAAGCTCACAGCCATCAAATCAATTCTGATGTACAGCAACCCCATAGGACAGGGTCGAACTGTCCTTGTGGAAAGCTGCAGAGCCCCCGATGGTTTCGGATGACGGACCTCTGCCCAGCGCATAAGCACAGCACCCCGGGCGTTCCTGGTTCCCAGGATAGGAACTAAAAATGAGTGCTGGTGACACAGTGGGTTAAGCACACCATACCTAAATGAGAGGCTGGCAATCTGAACCGACCAGATGCTCCACAGGTGAGCGGTGTGGCAGCCTGCTTCTGTGGAAAGTCTTGGGGATTCTGAGTCAGAATTGACTCGATTGTCATAGGTGTAAGCTGAAGATTGACAGCTACCCAGCAGCACCACAGAAAAGAGGTCTCTATGATTGCCACATGTTTTAGAGAGGCTTTTTAAAACAGCCCTACTAATATTGATACACTTGATAGCGAATGCTAACTTTGTCTCATAGATCCGGTGACTGAATGTGATCATGGCAATGCCTAGGATGTAGTCAGCATTCAATACACGTGGTTGCAGCAATCCCATTGTCATTGTCTGAGTCAGACCACCTCAAAAAACCAACAACAACAATTCCTAGCCACCCAGCTGATTATGACTGATAGAGACCCTGCAAGAAGTGTAAAACTGTACCTGAGGCTTTCCCAGACTGTAACTCTTTAATGGAGGAGGAAGCCTCATCTTAATCCCTCAGAGTCAGTGCTGGTTTCAAACTGCTGGCCTTGGAGTTAGAAACCCAATGTGTAACCAACTGCACTACCAGAGCCTCTTAACCAAAACACCGCCAAACCCCAAATAAAACTCACTGCCAGGGCTGAGCCCAGATGGCGTAAGTGGTCGAGTGCGGGACCGCGGCCCATGGGCTTGGCAGTTCAAATCCAGCGGCGGCTCTCAGGAGCAGCACTGGGTAGTGACCACGAAAGGCAGTGAGGTTCCCCCCCAAAAAAACAACAACAACAACTCACTGCCACTGATTCAAGGCAACCCTATAGGACATAATTACATCGGGTAGAACTGCCCCATGAATATCTGACACTATAACTATTTAAGGGAGTAATTTCACACTGCTGACCTTATGGTTAGCAGCTGAATAGGTAACCACTAAGCTACCAGGGCACCGAGATAATTTAGCATCACAGCCCTCCCCATGTGTTTGCAGCAAAATACATTGGTATGAGGTCATGGTAGCTCTGTAATAAAGTCCTCGTGTTCCAGGTGGGAAAGGCAGGTTCCCTTTGCACACACCCACCACCTGCCTGTCAGTATAGGCTTTTGTAACGATTGTACTGAACTGGTTTGGATGTAGATCCCAAGACGCACTGTGAAGAGAGACCTGGTACTCTATTTTCAGAAATCGGCCAGTGAAAGCCATAATCATTACAGCAGTCCGATTTGTGACTGGTCCCAGTGATGACACAGGATTCAGCATCACATTCCATTATCCGCGGGATCACCAAGGGTTGGCGTGGACTCGATGGTCCCTTTTACACACCTTTTACATAGATGTTCACTCACCATACCTCCTTTTCTCAGGCATCCGTAAAACTTTCATAGAAGGCTTCAAAATTGGGTTCACTGTTGATCCAAAAGCACATTCCAAAGACTCTGCTTGTGGCCAACATTCTACCTTATACGGTCACAGAAACTGAAAATGTCACTGAACGGTTACTTGAACATAGGTCTCGTAGTGATTTTATAAGAAGTACGACTGTGATCAGGATTTTGATCCAGGCTCCAGCCCTGTTCAAATCCCCACTAACTTTCAGATAGCAAGATGGGTACCTCTCCTCACAGTGCATTTGGGCATGAAATGCCATCTGCTGCAGTCCACTGAGGCATTTGGGGGAAATACCAATTGGTCAATCCGTGCGCCAATGGGCATACTGCTTGAGAGGCTGTTCTTTCTTTGTCCATTCTTTGTTTGTTTGTTTTTTAAAGAAAAGAACAAAATTTCTAGTATGTTTTTAGGGAAATTTTTCACAGCAAATTAAGTTTCCATTACAATATGCTACTTGTGTCTGAGTAGATGTATACTCCACAGAGCTGAGCATATACACAGACTGTGAGCCTAGCAGGCACTAGGCTCAGTGCAGTCCTGTGAAGAAGTGCTGTGACGTTTCATTCTCCCCACAAGGTCTGCTTTTAAAACACCAAGCATATTGCCATACAGAGTAAATATTCAATTAAGAGTAGCAATTTTTATTAATTCTGAAGAACAAATATTTATTGTCCTGTGCTTTAAGAGGTTGCCTAAGGTTTTCACTCTGTTATCTTTTAGAAATAGATTCCATAATCAATCACGGGATAGGGGAGTGACTCATAGATCTCTAAATCTCCAAGGTTTCCTAGAAACATTCTTGACAGGGAGCCCTTGGAAATCCGTCTGTCCTCTGGCACAGGGAATCCTGATAAGGACAGGGTTTATGTAGTAGATACAAATTCCACATTCCCACCCACCAGCTCCTGCCAGATGTTCAGGCTGCTACTTTCAAGACCTAGTCAGATAGACTTCAGCTACAACTTCCTGGGGGCTCAGCCCTCTTCCATCTCCTACCATTCATACAACAGCATGCCAGTGCCTTTGGAGGGGGAGTTCAGCTGGTTGGCCCTCGGAATGCATAATTGGTACAGGGATGACATCCATCAACTTTATAACCCTCAAGGCAATCGTGTATTGTGATCATTTAAAAATTCAAATGATAGCAGATTGTGTGTAGGAAGATGCACACACACACACGTTGATAAGCATCTGCAATCTGAAGGCAACATATTGTGTGTGAGTGTGTCTGTGTATTTCTAATTAGGTTACTGCTTTTGGAATAGGGCAAAGAACATGTGCCTTCATATTGCTATATTCAAACTCGTTTGACACCTGCAAGCATGTTTGATTCATCCTAGGAAATGGAAGATTATTCCAGGAAAAGAAATTCTTGGCAGGATGGAATCGGGAAGCTTGCATGTAAATAACTCACTACACAGGCAGCACCCTCGGTCTCAACCTCTGGAAGACTCTGGGGCCATCTTATTCTCTTTGCCTCTGCTTCTGGGTCAACTCTTGAGATTTTCCCACCCACACTGTGCTCAAAACTTCACCCCATGTGACATTCCATGAGAAATCCAGTTACTTGAAGCATCACATCTTTTGCAGATAGTTCACTGAGTCTGTAAAATGTCTCAAGTTGGATTGCATCATTATAACGCTCCTTACCCTAAACATGCCCCCCACTCACCCTCAACAAATAAAGCTTCAATTCTGAAGTCCTGAAGAGTGGGGGTTGGAGGGTGGGGTGGGGGAAGAATATCAGGTTGGATAATATCCATTTCACTACAGGTATATTTTCTATTCAAAGATTACATAAACTCAGAAACCCACCTGCTGATACATTTCACAAACTACACAGCCCTCTGTACATGAGAACTCAGATCAGGATGCACAGGCCACTACCAGAATCCCAGAGTCCTCTTGAGTTTCCTTCTGGGAAGGGGCAACCACCTTCCTGATTCAGGCATCCTGGGTTAGTTTTCCCTTTTATGGAATTTCATATAAATGGATTGTACAATATGTAATCCTTTGTGTTTGGCTTCTTTCACTACAGATTCTGGGTTTGACACCCGCCCAGCTCCTTCCATGTGGTGTCTTTTTCTGTAGCATTGTCTCAGAATAGCACATTGTTCTGGTCTACCATTGATGGGCATTTCGTTGCTGGTTTCCTTACTTTGGTAATTATGAGTAGTGAGGCTGTGAATATTACAGAGCTCGTTTCTGATGAACTGTTATATGCATTTCTTTAGGCAGCATGGAAGTGGAGAGGGTAGGTCATAGGATCAGATTTAGTAGATCTTATCAAAGTGTTTCACTGCCTCCAACAGTAAGAAGGGTTTTCATTATTTCAAATGTTCCCCAGTACTTGGCATGACCTAACTTTTTTTTTCATTTCTAGCCACCCTGGTGATTGCCTTCCTTGTAAGTCTGATGAAGTAAAAAACCTTCCATGGTCTTTTGTTTATAAATAAGCCCTTTAGAGCCAAGGGTACAACAGGGATGATGTCCAGGCCTGGTGTCAGCAAAGAGGAATAAACTCTAACATTGCTTCTGCCCCTTGAAAACTGAACAACTTCATATCTATGGTCCTCAACTTCTCCCTTCGTATATGGGGCCCAAGAAAAGCTCTGTGTGAAAGAATCCAAAGACAGCTGCAACAGTTTTGAGAGCAGTTTCTTAGCTGCTATTACTATACTGAGGAACTGCAGGGACTAGTGCTATAATCTGACTGGACTGCGAGAAGCTCTCAAGGTCCTCTACCTGGCTTATCATGCTAGGTTTCCCAGGTAAAAGGCTGGGGGAGGGGAGGAGTGGGAGAGGTGGAGGTGGAGGGCTGCCTCTATGTGTCTGTCTTATACAAAGAGGCAATGGCCTGAAACCCTATTGAATACCCTCCACATAAATGATTTCTCTGAACCACATTCATGGGGAAATGGCTGTTATTTTATTTCAAAAACTCAGTGTACAAAGATAGAGTTTAAATCTTCTAACTTAAAACCATTTACAAATCAGTTTGAGGGTTTTTTAATTTGATTTTGTTTTGTTTTCTTTTTTGACAAATTACCCCTGGTCCAGAGGAGAAAAAGAAGCATAGACTACCTTCCTCCCCCATTTTACAACTAAAGTGTTTTTATATTTATCACTACAAGGAAAGGAAATGTACCTTTATTAAAACCTGTTTCATAACACATGAGGATATAAAGGAAACAAAATTTGCTGTTAATGAATGATTATAGATGTTTTAAAAGAGTTCCCTAAAAAAATAACATATTGCTTACTGTCTTTTTCTCTTCCACACACAGGGTGTAAAATTGCCTACAGCACCTTTTCTCATGATATAATGTACTAGATCACAAACTCAGCATTTAAAATCATGCTCCTTTCTCTTTGATACAATACAAATGACATAAATGCTGGAGAACAACACAAGCCACTACAGTGCTTAGAAAATATAGAGAAATAGTATTGACATGATTGATATGCCTATCTCCAATGAATCTTTAATAACACTTGGAAGCTAGAGCTGGTGAGAAGAGAATATTTTTCTCTACTTTCTCCTTTCATTTAATGTTTGAAGTGATCCAGACTATCCAACAAGCCACTGCCATCATGTCATCTGTAATGCTGTAGGACAGGTGAGAACCATAGGCAGAGCAGAAGTACGGTTTCCAGGGCTTTAAATCTTCACAGAAGGAGATTGCCTCCTCTTTCCCCCGTGGGTTTTTACTTAGGGACTTGGACTGGACTGGGTTGGGATGCACTCTCAATGTTCTGTTCCTCGTGTATATCAACCTCTTCCTTATATGCATGTGCGTGTTTATGAATTTACTTCTCTAGTCTACCAGGACTACACCAACGACTGAGAGCTTCATGCTGGAGAACAGGCTCCGAGGATCTCCTCTTGCTGCTCACCTCTGGTTTGTTTGTCAAGACGCGCAAGACCACATGGGGCTTATTTGTGACCCACTTCTCTTTCCTCATATTCTCAATGAATAACTGTGGTTCCTGCCTGGATGTTGAGCAACTTTATGAATGAAAAAAGGAAGCACTTTCCCGTTTTGATGAAGAATCATCGCTGTTCTTTCATTGGGGAGTTATTCACTTCAGAAGAGAAAAGAATGTGTTGCAACAACGATGACTTTTATGTGGAAATGACCTGTCTGAAATGGCTATCTGCACATTTGGCCTTGAAGACACTAATTTGGGATGGTATGAACGATCATGCAACTGCACTGTCTGCTGAATGTCTGCCTGCTTTCCTTCCTGGACTCTCAGCTCCGGGACTGCAGAAGGGGTTGCGACCTCAAGGCAACAGCAGAGAGCGTGACACACATACTTGGGTCTCAGGAACATTTGATGACTGAGAGTGAATTGACTCTTACTATCTTGGCACACTTTGGACATCTCTCAAAACATGCCTTTGTTGTAGAGATGGTTCATTGGGCTGCATATTGCTAATATTATTAGAGGGGATATGGACTTCGGAGGCATTAATATTGGCTGCAAGAAGTAATGTGATGGAACTGAGACAAGTGGTATTATGGTCAGAAACTTGCCAGGTGTCATTTTTGGGAGATTAGATAACCCTGTTTTCAGGTAGAGTGAATTGCCTGCTTTATTGCAAGTTGAAACATTACTGGACTGGTTCTCAGAGCCGGGGGGGGGGGGGGGAGAGATAAGTGAATCTTCTAGTGAGAGGTCATATGTTTGGAAAGGCTGGAAGATTCCAGGGATGAAATCCAAGTGTTACGACATCGGGAAATGTCTCAGACTGTGGAGAGGAATTAGGTCCCCAATTGAACACAAACACTTACAGACGTCCTTCACTTTTTCATTTTTGAAACACCCATACAATCCAAATTTCTGAGTATGAACATGCTTGCAGCCCATGGCAAATGAAGAGTAAACTCTCTTTAAACAGACATTCGCAGGGAAAAGCAGCTTCTTCTCCCTTTCCTCAATTCTTTGGTTTCAAAAGCCCTTTTCACCCCGGCGGTCAGAACAGAGACTCGCCGCTCCTCTGGGAACTGGAGAATGGCAGGATAGTAGGGTACTTGGTGGTGTCCCATGCCTTTCCTCATTGCAGGGAATTCTGGCTGGTGGTGCAAACAGTTAACCTGTTCAACAGACTTTGAATCTACCTACAGGCACTGCAAGAGCCCTGGTGGTGTAATGGTTGTGTGTTGGGCTGTAATTCTCAAGGTCTGTAGTTCTCAACCCCCGGCAGTTCCATGGGAGAAAGACTGGGCTCTCTACTCCCATAGACAGTTACTATCTGAGACCCCCACGGGGCATTGCTCTGGGTCAGCATTGACTTGATGGGCTGAGTTTTGCTTGTCCTTTGAGAGGCACTGAGTGAGGAAAAGCCAGCACAGCCCCCTCCTGACACAGAGGATGCTGGGTTTGCCCAGCCTGCAATGCCCTTTGCCTCAGGAACCAGCCGTCCATTCCATCTGGCCTCTGTGGCGTCTTCGCATCTATTGTGCCACTTTCTGAGTTTGAGGAATAATCTGCACGACCTCCATCGCTTCCTTTTCTCCATCGCAACCACTGGTTCAGAAGACTGCCACTAGAAACAGGAAAGATACCGCACCCTTCTGCATAATAGTTTGTGCTATTTTTCATTTAGAATTTCTAAGGTGTACTGGGAAACCGTAACTAAACTGAAGTGAACATTAGAAGAACTCCCTTTAAGTGATACATTTAAAGCATTTAAGTGACAAGTTTGTTTTGCAACCACTCCAATATAGTCGGCATCATCCTTGTGTGCCTGATAACAGGCCTTCTGGATGGGCTGCTTCCTGGTCAGGGACCCCTTCTTTAGGCACTCCCCCCTGCCAGTCCCTCCTGCCCAGCCAGCTGGAGGCTGGGCATCTCACTATAAGCCTCTTGAGGGCTTTTTTAGGAACCATGGTGGCATAGCGGTTTCCAAGAGGCCTGCTAACTGCAGAGTCGGCAGTTCAACATAGCCAACCACTGTCTACTCCCATGAAGAGGGACAGTCTCAGAAACTCAGGGGCTGTTCTACGTGCCCTGTAGGGTCACTGTGAGTCAGCGTCCACTCGATGACAGTGCGCTTTTTCAGAGGGCTTTTTAAAACGGGAGCGGCCGAAAAATAACAAGACAAACTTGTTAGACAAACCTGAGATCCTTATGTGGAAAGACATGAAAACAGTTTGTGAAACAAGAAGATGGGCTGATGGAACAACCAGTGGGCTTGACACTCTGCCCATGTGGCAAGCCACCCCCGAGTGCTACGTGGATATGTGCCACCAAGCCCTTCTTTCTCGATCACTTCAAAGCCGCCCGTCGTCTCACCCTGACTCGGGGACTTCATCTGCCCTGCGGTGGCCTTCTCCTTTGTTTGATGGCATGGCTTTCCAGCTAGGAAGCAGGCCCTTCTAACCAGAGTGCACACGCTCTGCAGTCTCCTCATCACTCTCCCACTGCCCGACCTTAATCCTGTGAACCCCCTGCCGGGCCCAGGCACTATGTGTTCCGATCTTGGTCACTGAAGGCAGTCCAAGTGAGCCCCCCACACAGCCGTGCACTGGCTGCTGCGTGGAATTGCCCAGCCCCCAAGGGGTGGGTCCCTGGCTGACAGCCACAGTCCTCCACACATCGACTTCCTCCTCAGCAACACTTCTGGGCAGAAGCTACTGAGCTTCGGAGCATTTCTGCACATTTCTGCTCTCTCCAAAGATGGACCTGTGCCTTCTGCTGCCCCTTACTTCCATGCTCTGGCATCTTCTCCTGCCCTTTGCACTTTCTCCCTTTTCTGCCATCTCTTTCTTCAAAATGCAGGCATTTCTCAGTCCTCCTGTTCAAATGCAGTGTCCCTACGTCTTCTCAAAGGAGCTGCGGTGGTGCTGCGGGTTAGGTGTTAGACTGCTAATGGCAAGATTGGTGGATCAAATCCACCAGCCATTTGTGAGGGGACGGATGAGGCTATCTGTTCCAGGAGAGATTTACAGCCTCAGGAACTTGATGACAGTGTGTAGTGGGTGTCCTCTTCAAGGTTTCTGGGAAGCTTGGATGGCTTGTGCTTGACGGCTCATGTAAAGGAAGTTTGTTCAAACCCACCCAGGGTGCTGGGGAAGGAAAGTCCCGAAAAGAAAAGAGAAATGACTGCAAAGATTAGAACCTAGAACGCCTGATGCAGCCATTTTGCTCTGTACCGCATAGTCAGCATTGATGGGATGGCGGTGGCTTTGGCTGCGGTGTCTTCTTTGTGCTGAGCCTGAGCAGCGCCAGCTTCTTTTTCAACACAGCTCTTGAACATCACTGTCACAACCCTTTCATGAGATCAAGGAACTCCTGATTTTCATCACTGCCACTGATGTGTGACTGAGCTTCTTCAAGGCAAGGCTTGCTTTCAGGACTCAGTGCCTTACATTCAGCAAATGGCTGGGTTTGGGATGTACTCGTCTACTTATTAGTGTATAGTAGTGTGGCCTTCAATCAACCTTCAACACAAAGATCACATTTCATGTTGTGCTGTCTTAGAATGAGGACCTCAGGCTCAGATTTAAGCCAAACCAAACCCACTGCTATTGAGTCAATTCAGATTCTGAATAACCCTATTTAGGGCTTCCGGGAGGTTGTAAATCTTTATGTGACCAGACAGCCTCCTCTCTCTCCCATGGAGCAGCTGGTGTGTTTGAACCTCTGAACCCTCTGGCCTCGAGGTGCACCCTACTAGGGCTACTTAAGATAATATAGACCCACCAAAAGTGACAAGAATAGTTCGTGAATTTACTGCGAGAACAGATATCGAAAAAAACTTCCACCCAAAACTTGTGCATTTAAAAATATTTTGTCTAAAATGGAACATAAAAGAAAAAAAAATCTGGTGCATAGTTACGGACCCTTTGTGGTATGACCTTGCAAGTTTCAGATTAATTTCAACATAACCCTTGCATGGTGCCATTGTGGTCTGGGCCAAGGAATAAAAGGAACATTCTTTGGCACACTCTTATCTGTTCAATTGATATTTTTAAAAACTAACTTATTGTAATTGGCATGAATGTGCTTTTTGACAAATATAAAGTAAACTTAAAGCTAAAAAGAAAAGAGGTCTTCAACAGAAACCACTTCATATCTCTGCTCCAGATTATGGTTCAGAAGATATATTTTCTTCTCCGAAACCTTGTGGGTTATTGCTTCCCTTTGCTGGAAAGCCTGTGAGGAAATGCCTTCCTTTGTGCTTCAGCTGCCCCTTCTTGTCAAGCCCCGTGTTTCCCCAAAAATAAGACAGGGACTTATATTTATTTTTCCTCAAGGAGACACCCTAGAGATTCTTTTCAGGGGATGTGCTATTTTTAACAACCATCTACATTTATGCAAATATAGTTAAATTGTCTTCTTCTGGAACATCATCATAACTCTCCAAACCCAGAATTCCATCCTGAATTTCTTGCAACTCTACTTCCTTTAGAACCATTGGCCCCAATCTCTTATGTGGAGCAACAGAGCTCTCATTAAATGAGCAGCTCTTATCCATGTGATCTGCTTCGCGTGCCCTGGTAACAACACTGGCAGTGATTTTATCCCATGAAAATCAGACAAATCACAACCTCTTGCAGACTAGGCTTCAAAAGGTTTCCACGCTGATTTCTTGTCATTTTTGTTTCAATGTAGTCATTAATTTCCATGCGCAAATGGTCTTGGAATGGTTTGTTTATTGCAAAATCAAGAGTCTGCCAATAGGTCACAATGGGGCAGATGCAGATGAGCAGGGCTGCCATCTTCGCTACCACTCCTCAATGAAATACATAGGTTGTGAGCATGTAGCCACACTCACCACTAGGTCTTACTTTCGGGGCAGGACTCATATTGCGCAAATGCTTAGAAATCCTGCATGGACCTATTTTATGGGTAGCTCTTACTTGGGGGGAAACGCGGTATGTTCAGAGTCTATCTGTGCATATAAACTAATGTGCGACATCTGGGGGATGGATCTCGTGTTTATATCACATGCTTTGTTTCATGACGGCCCATGAAAGAAAGCTTTGAGCGACAATATCTTATTAATAAGGTTATCAGGGCAAACCCAAGATGCAGTTTTTGAAGAAGAGGAGATCAGAAGGTAGGGAAATGTAATGCAAGCTGGAGCAGCTGATCTGTCCCAACTCAGTATTAGAATCAAAGCCCTGTGTGTATGCAAGTGCAATTCTTGGGCCCTGTTAGGGAGCATCTGTAAAGGAATACATATTTGAACAGAAAGTGGGGGAAAATGAAAAGCTGATACCAAGGACTAAAGTAGAAAGCAAATGTTTCGAAAATGATGAGGGCAACAAATGTACAAATGTGCTTGACATGTAATGGATGGATGGATGGATATGAGTTGTAGGAGCCCCCAATAAAGTGAGTTTTTAAAAAAGAAAAGAGAAAGTGAAAACTTAAATTACCAGTAAATGTAAAAAAAAAAATTACCAGTAAATGCTTTGCGTTTGATCCGTCCTGCTTTTAAATTGTTCAGACTAGTTATTATCCCCCATCCCCTGCTTCACGCAAATGTGAAAGATCTTTTTCAGCATGTTTTATTGATATCACTTGATTTCAGCTCCTCCATCAGCTTTCATGGAGGAAAGTAGCTCTGAAATTCACTCAGTTGCTCAGGCTAAGGGGGACTGCACCACAAAACATGGCATGAGGCCTGAAGACTTGCGTGCCCATACAGGTGTGCTACTCAGAAGTTCAGTGTCATTAAGGAAATGTTTTGGTTGCAACCTATGGTTCAAGAACATACAAGACAGATGATCTCTTCAGGACCAATGGAGAGAGTGGCGGTAGTGGGAGATTGGAGGGGAGGTGGGGTAGAAAGGGGGAACTGATTACAAGGATCTACATATAACCTCTCTGGGGGACAGACAACAGAAAAGTGGGTGAAGGGAGACGGCAGATAGTGTAAGACATGACATAATAATAATTTATAAATTATCAAGGGTTCATGAGGATGGGACGAATGGGGAGGGAGGGAAAACTGAGGAGCTGATACCAAGGACTCAAGTAGAAAGCAGATGCTTTGAGAATGATGATGGCAACAAATGTACAAATATGCTTGACACAATGAATGTATTTATGGATTGTGATGAGTTATATGAACCTCCAATAAAATGATTTTTAAAAAGAAATGGTTGGAGAACCCAGTGTGAAGAGCCACAAGGATTACAAGATTTTTATGAAATGGGTCAGTGCACTTATAACCAAACCAAAGGAGAGGCCCTTGAGAGCAATGCAAATGCATGCTCCCAACCCAAGAACAGTGGAGGGGGGTTGGGGGCTTTCCCAGCTGGATGCCCTCAGAGTGCACTGAGATCATTCAGAGGCAGAGAGGAGGAACCAACCAGGGCCTCGGACTAAGTTTCTGAGGGTTCTCAGTATTCGAATATCTCATCTGGAAAACCAACTGCCCCTTGGGCGTTCGTCTTCACTTTTCAGAACTAAGTCACTGACCATTTCTCTTGCATAGGGCTTCTATGAATGCCTCCAAGCCCTTTTGCCACATCTCAGCAAATTCTTTTTCTTTTTTTTTTCTTCCTGTCTGAAAGAGGAAAATTATTCATTTAAATATCTGTTTATAAGAAGGGTACAAGACAGCATAGCAGAAAAGATTCCTGAGTCACAAATTAAATATGTGCCGTGGAAGCTAAACACTTTAATTTTTTTTTAATCACAGTATTTGAAAATAGCAGGCCAGAGAGTCTGACTTCAGCCATCCACAGAAATGGAGAGAGCCACCTGTGACCAGTGCAGCAGAGACACTGCTGCCCAAGCCTGTCAACATCTTATTTCAGAAACATTGCCAGAAGCCCAGCTCATACCCAGTGGCACTGGCCTCCAGCTTTAGGGCAGGGTCTCTACCCACCAAGCCTGTACATACCTAGAACTGGCATTCCTTTGCAAGAGATTTACTGTATGCCTTGTATTTATTGATTACGCTTTTTGTTTTGAGAGAATTAGACTTACTTGCAGGTCAGAGAACTAACACAAAGAGATTCTGTGTCGTCTTTTTGTCCTCACTCAGTGTCCCTTGTGACTATTGTTATCGGTAGCTATTGCAGAATCAGTCCCCTAATTCATGGCAACACAGTGGAGTGAAATGCCACCTGGTTCTATGTCTTCCCCATGATCAGTAATGGAACATACGATTGTGACCATCAGGTTGTCACTGGCGACTTTTTGGCACTCAGCCTTCAGGTCTTGTTGGGCACCTAATGGGTCTTATTGAGGCCTGCTGAAACCCACTCCGTATCATAGCTATGCCAAGCTTCTGCTGTACAATGGCTAGACTTGTGATGCATTGGTTGAGAAAGTAAGTGTTCTACCAGTTCTAGGTATGTACAGACTTGGTGGGTAGAGACCCTGCCCTAAAACTGGAGGCCAGTGCTACTGGGTATGAGCTGGGCTTCTAGCAATGTTTCTGAAATAAGATGTTGACAGGCTTGGGCAGCAGTGTCTCTGCTGCACTGGTCACAGGTGGCTCTCTCCATTTCTGAACCACACTGGTTTTTGACCTATTAAATTCAGGATACTGACATGGATGCAGGCAAGATACAGATCCCCATCACGACAAGAATCGATGATGTTGTTCTTGTGTTGATTTGATGATCTGGATGCCATCTGGGCCCCTCTCCAGACAGCAGTGAGGTCTTTGTAAAGCACGAAGTTGAGCACGTACCTCCCTTGCTTGAAACCTATGGGTGGCTTCTCATTCCTTTTCAGATAAACTCTGCCCTCTTTCACAACATGTCCATCAGCTGCACTGTCAGCCTCCCAGTTTTCCCTGGTGCACTCTATCTCTACCACATTCCCTTCTGGATGTAGTGATTTTATAGCCACAGTTTTTCCAACCTAGAAAATTCCCTGAATCCTATGCCCACACTTGGCTAAGCTCTTTTATAAAGCTCAGGTGAACTGTCATCTTCACAAGGACTCCTGCTTTCACCTCCCCTCATGAGAATTTTTTACATAGCAATTCACAACTCTATCTGAAAATTATAACCTATCAGGGTGGATTGACTGGCCCATTTCCCCTACGAGAATGAAAACATCACAAGGACAGGGTTGTGTTAATGCTCTATCACAAGACCACCCTGTGGTCTGCCTTCCACATGCTGATGTTAACACGATAATGATGATGGAGATGATGATGATGAAGGTGATGACGATGATGATGGTGATGACCGTGACTCACGTGAGCCAGATTCTTTTAAGGTGTTTTACTTATGTTCGCAAACTAATTTTTTCAACTGTCTTATGAGGGTGACATTGCTTTGTGCTCTGTTTTACCCATGGAAAATGTGAGGCTCAATGATGTGAAGCAATTTGTCCAAGATGATAGTAAAAGCAGACTTGGGTTCATATGCCAACATCTGTCATTGGAGTATACACGAGAACACAGAACTGTTCCCCCTGGATGTCCAGCCTCTAAGGTCTTTACCACCAGGCACTAATGAAAAGTATTGCTAGACATCCACTGAATGAATGAATAATGAAGACAATGTTGCCAATATTGTCTGTGAATACTTATTCTCAAAGAAGTCCCATGTGTACAAAAGGATTACAGGGCACTTTAATCTCAGTGGGATTTGGTTCTCAGTATTTTCTTCATGACTTGCTTTGTTTTATTTAAGTCATGAATTAGAAAAGGTAGAATATTCACAAGTGTTTTGTAAAGTATGAAGTATTTTATAAATGTAATTTGTTTGCCAAGGAATGACTAAGGCATTTAATATATAAACTATATCCTGAAATAGCCACAAACATTCTCCAATGGCCTGTATTTAACCTCAAAATACTAAACAGAATTGGGCAGGGAGAGAAGAATTTGAGTATGGTTCTACTAGTATGAAAGTCCATTTATTCTCCAAGTAATAAGTGTCCCTTGATCCCTGGAACATGAATTCTTAAATCTCAGTGGTCATAGAATATTCTTGATTTTGAATTTCTTTTGAAAACTGAACTAGCATTAGAGGAGTGGCCAGGTTCTATCTACCTTTTGGACAATTTCTAAGCATAAAATCACAATTCCAGATACTCGCATAGCTAAGACCTGAGTTCAGGGTAGCCTCTCCAAGATCACAGAGCCACGTGACTTTCTCCAATTGTTTTGCAAACAAGTAAAATTATTTTAAGAGTCTTAAAAATGGATACATTTTCTCCAGCAAAGGAAGTGTGACAACATTTTCCAGAGGAAGATGCTTCTCTCAGTACTTCTTCATCCCCTCACTCCCTTCCCTCACGCTTGACACCACCCACACAACATCTGTAGTCCCTAACCTAAGAGTACAAATCATTGTAATAGTTCATTGAGCTTACAAAGAAATGCTTGTAAAGAAATCCTTCTTGGCCTCAGGAGGGGAGTGGGGAGGGATCTGATTTGAATGGTCATAGAGTTCCATGGAAGGCACTCAAACTGTCCCTTAGGAGTCACCCCTGCTGTCATTTCTTCCTCCTTTTAAAGTGATCTGACCTTGTGCCAAAGGAAACACCTAAAAGATTAATTCAGTTAAGACATAAACATACATTTACAGCTGTCACTTCGTAGATGACGGACCTCCATAACCTGGCTGCCAGCTAGGGTGGAGGGGGTCTACTGAGTTATAGATTGCAATTGTTGAAAGATGTCCACCGTGCTGGTCTCGGTCACTGAAAAGGCCACTAGAAACCATCTCCTGGTTTTGTAGGCACATGAAGAGCCGCACGTTGGCAGTCATGACTATGTCTCCATCAACATCTTGGGTCAGATTGCATAGGAGAGCCACGGAAACCCTAGTTGGCACAAGAACAGATACAAAGAGTGGAGGGCATTGTTGTGCTTGAGTTGGTAACTTAGCTATCACAGCGTGGGCAATTAACTTTCCTGTGCAGGTCAATTTCTAAACCCAGGCAAGAGAGCACCATCACTCCATTCTTCCTCTTACATAGTTACCAGGAATTACCTCCAGTTTCCTCTCATGGTGATGAGTGAAGAATGAGCTTTTTTTCAGAGTACTATATCTTGGAGGAATGGGATAGAACTTCAAAGATCAAGCTTTGTGGTTCCTTGTAATTAGTTTCTAATTGTTCCTGGGGGGGTGGGGGGAACCCAGGTAGTTTCTTACTAAGCAATTGGGAAATCCAATTGCAAGTCTCCTTTGGCCTAGACGTGTTGTCATGGTGCCCTGGTTTCAACTTGGTCATTGCCCTTTCCTGGGAAAGCCATCTCAGAAAACTGAACAAAGAGGAGAATGACAACATGCTTTCCACGAGCAAGAGAACCACATGAGGAAGAAAATTTGAGGCAGGCTTCGGAACCATGCATGGAGACTCGCCTCTCTGAGTTATTTTTATGTCTTCTCTTGCATAATCCTTAGTAATGAATGAAGGGCTTGCAATGATATGTGTTCTTGTTTGTTCCTTAGTAGAGGCTGTTTTAGAGCACGTCGCTGATTAAATCTCAAATACATTAAACCTGAAAATGGGCTTTCAACAGCAGAATCTTATGTCTGCAATCTGCAGCAAATCAGATGCTATTAAATTAGAAGGGTATGATAGCAAACTAAAACTTAGAGAGGCCTAAGGAAGGAAAATTACTTCCTCCTTCAAGCTTAAGAGGAAGTTACCATCAGCTCTATTAGAAATAGATGTAGTGGAAATTTCATTTTCGTTGCTCAATTGCCATCTTTGTTATATTAAACTTAAATAGTGAATCAAATCAGTTGAAAAACCTACAGATGATGTTACTGCAGCTATTTCAATTATGTGTACTCATCTTGCATTGCTTTCTGAATTTCTCAGCATAATAGAAAAAACAAAGCAAAAGGAACATTAAAAACTCACTGTTGGTCTTCAAAGATACACAAACTATGGTTTCAAAGAGGCAAAATGTCCCAGGACATAACAAGATGTTTTTACTACCCAAAGATGAGCAGGTGTCAGTCCATAAGAAACAGTCCCAGGAGCCAAGGAAGCCAGGACCTAGAAGGGGTCGACATTCCAGAAGATGTCAGTGTGAAGGGAGGTCACAGACAGGCAATTCAAGAGGACCAGGGGATTTGGATGCAAACATTGGGATAAAAAGGTAGTAAGAAGTTATTGTCTCTAAATGTCTGCCCAGTTGTAAGGTAGAGAAAATGATCAGATCAATGTTAGTTGTGATGATATTATAGAATTATAGATTAATAACAAGACAAAAACTCATCCATTCAAAATGGTCCTGCAGGAATTGATGTCCATTTGTCTGGATTATGGAAGGATGGTATTTCAGGGCAAGTCCGAATACAGGGTGGGGTGGAGGATGGGTTGGATGTTCACCTATAAAAGCCATTGATGGCTAGCATTTACAGAGCTATAACACCAGGCAGATACACACATAGCAATCCCCAAACATCGAATGTATTTAGTAAACTTTCAGTACCAATAGAAAGCTATAGGTTTTCCTCTAAAATAGGATCGGCATAATACAGTCTCTCTGTTAAATCCAGCCTGCCTCCTGATTTTGCAAATGAAGCTTTATACAGCCCAGCTACACCCCTTCATTTACATATCAGCTTGGACTTTGGCCTTTCACGGATGTTGAGTTGATTCCAATTCACAGTGCTTGTGCAGCACAGAGGAGACCTGCTCTTGGGGTTGCTGAGACATTCCCTCTCTAGAGTTGTCAAAAGCATCATCTTTCTTCAAAGGAGCCCCTGGTGGTTTCAAAATCCTGACCTTCCAGTGAGTAACCCCGTGTGCAATCACTGTGCCATCAGAGCTCCCTTTGGATAATTTAAAAGTTGACCGTGCTCACTGATGCCCACTTACTTCCTAGTCCAAGCAGGAGAATTGTCAAATAGCAACTGCTTCTGTTTAAGAAGCGCTTAGTTCATAGAGATCTATAAGGGTGGTTTAATATGTTCTAGAAATAATAAGCCCTACCGGAATGATTTTCTAAGCCAAACGAGATTATTCTGTAACAGAAACTTGACTTTGGGAATGTCTGAGTTAACGTAATCACTGTGATTTTTGGAGTCAGTTCTAATTAAGAGCTCAGGCAAGAGGCTTTGGACCACAGAACTGGTCAGGGAAAGCTCCAGGACCACAGAACTGGTCAGGGAAAGCTCCAGCTCCAGGTCTTGCACACTGGGAGGAGGTCTCTCTCTCTCTCTCTCTCTCTCTCTCTCTCTCCCTTCCCCCTCCCCGCCTATAACTTTGCCCTTTGCACCACTCCTTGCTCTTGTCCATATTCCAGAGGAAGCTAGGGGTTCTGTAGATTAAGTAGCAGTAAGTGAGGAGATTATTCGTGTTCGAGTGAACATTGAATCAAACCATGCACGCGCGCGCACACACACACACACACACACACAACACAGAGATACGACTGAGCTTTTAAAACCACTACAAAGAGTCAAAGTTTTTCCAACTGAAAAACAATAACAGTAGGAAAACATTCTGAGCTGCAAACTGGGAGTTCTTTTCAGGGAATCTTGCTCAAAGGCACACAATCAGTGTGGCTTCCTCAGCTTTATGTGCCCAGTGCGGACTCTTAGGCAGATGTGAGTCCAGATGCTGTGCTTCCAAACTTCCGGCCATGGCACGTTAGCTAGCTGTGCTGAGCATCTGCTGCTCCTCCCCCAGCATCTAGATTCTTTGGCTCCCAACCAGGCCACACATCAACAGTGTGAGCAGAAGGGCCCAAAGGACCAATCTCTATGAGTGTGTGGAAGGAAGGAAGTAATTCACTCTCCTGGGACCTGATTCATATTTATTTCAGGATCAAGTCTTAGTCATATTTTAAGTCTGCATATCAGAATCTTTGATCAGGTATGCCCTTATCTCACTAAATTCTCCCAAGAGTCGAAAGGTATATAGACACACACACAAACACACTCTCACACACACACATAATACACACAAAAACCTATTTCCTTTGGGTTGATTCCAACACATGGCATCCCAATAGGACTGAGTAGAACTGCTCCCCCCACCCGAGTTTCCAAGGGTGGAAATGTTTGGGGCAGCAGTCGGATACATCTGCTCATGAAGTGGCTTGTTAGTTTGAACCACCAATCTTTAGATTGATGGCCAACCTCTTAACCAGTGAGCTGCAGAGGCTCCTTAAGGTACATAAGTCCCTGTCTGACAGATGACGAAAAGGAAGCTGCAGGAGAATAGGCAGTTCCTACAGCAGGGGTGAGAGCCAGAGTTTAACTTAAGCACGAGGATCCTCTAATATCAAAAACTTCCATTTGAGAACTGTTTGTGACACCTAAATTCAGTGATTTTGAAATATATCAGTGAAGGTTAGATTGCTTATCACCTGACGTCAGCACAGCAGTAGTTTTGGCTACCCATTGCTTTTGTTTGTTTCTTTCTTTTCGAATAATCTATGAGAGAATAAATCCTTGCTTCAAATAGTTTTACTGGAGAACTAATGTGTTTCCTTATAACTTGAAAATCAGCAGGCAATAGGTTCATGACTCATTGTTAAAATCAGGTCAGTAGTTTTCCTAGGAAGCTGAGTTTTTCCTCCTTGCCTTGCTTCTACTTCACTCTCAACAGCACAAAGCAGAATATAACAGAAAATAACTCCAGGCAGAAGGCGCACAGTCCAAGCTCAGATGGGAGAAGCAGCTTGGAATTCCCAACTGTGTTAGATTTGCACACATCTCCAATCTGTTTCTGTTTACTGTACTCCCTGGAGAGTCACGGGGGAGCCCATGTATTGCTTCCGTGTTGGGCTGCTAACTGCAAGATCAGTCGTTCAAAACCACCAGCACCTCCACGGGAGAAAGGCGGCGCTTTCTCCTTCAAGAGTTCGTCTCAGAAACTCACAGGGGCAGTTCGACCCTGCCCTCCATGGTCACTATGCATCAGCGGTGACTCAATGGCAGTGAGTTTGTTTATTTGTTGTTTGGAGGCAGTGGCTGGAATCCCTACGTGGTATAAACAATTAATTCACTCAGCTATGAAATGAGAGGTTTGTCATTCAAGCCCACCCAGAAATGGCTCAGAAGAAAGACCTGTCGATCTACCTTAGTAAATATATATATATATATATATATATATATATATATATATATATATATATCAGCCCCTGCAAATCCTGTGCCTACCGTGTGTTAGACTCACCTCAGCAACTGCTGAGTTACAGAGCTTCTTTTTGTCTCTGCGACATTTTTGCTTTATTTATTGCCCTGATCCTTTAGATGCCTATCGGTTCCTGCTTGAACCTCAGAGAAGGCGTCTGTAAGTTATCCAGAGGAAAAATGGCTTTCGTGGTCTCCTCTGCTGACCCTTTGTCTGCTCCCCTGGGCTTTCTTGTGATTCTGCAAGAGGAGCATTCAGGAAGTAACCACACAGCAAAGCCTCCTGGGATAGGGAGAATCATGGAAAGCTAAGGACAGCCAAGTGCTGCAGAGATCAAGAGGCCACAGAGGCGGGTAAGGAGACACATTGCTGTAATGACCCTGACGACTGCCCTTTGGTTTGGTTTGTTTTCACTTTTGTTTCCACCTTCGTGTTTTTTTCCCTTTAGGGATTATTTGTGAGTTTGTTTTTTAAGGTGCCATAAATGTGTGCATATCTATACAAATGGTCGGTTATGCATTAGAGACCAACTAAAAAGCGCATGGGTCAGAGTAGAAGAAAAAAGCTAAACCTGGTCCATTTGCGATCGTGCCTGACAAACAGACACTGCTGTATGGAACTCAGTGTCTACAGAAAAACATCTTCCAGAGGGAGAGTTAATGACCATTACAGAGGAGAACTCTTATTTCCATGCAAACTGCAGACTTTTTCCAGAAAACTTTGGATAAGTAGAATAAATGAGAAAGAATTCTTATAGAAAATGATAAATAAGAAAGGAATAAGGAATTGGAATAAGGGTCATGATGGTGAAGGGATGTGCAGATTTTTAAAAATGAAAGAAGATATGCCCTTACTTATTAGAACGGCAAATTGTGAGACTTGTGAGGTGTCATTGAGACCTTTCTAACTTCTAGCAACTGATTCATAGCAACGGGGCCTGGTCCTGTGCCCCCCTCACAATTGTTATCATTTGATCCCATTGTTGTTCCACTGTCTCACCTATGCATGATGAAGTCATCAAGCCCAATGACTAATCCTTGTAGGCACCTTTCTATTTCCGTCTGAATGTGCTTGATGAGGTTTCATTTGCTTGGTAAAGACACAAGGTATTAGAGAGCTGATCTTATGGGAGCCATAGTCTTCTTGACTGTAGTCATTTGTAGACACAGATCACGAGTAGTTCTCTACCTGTAGGTGTGAGAACCATCAACCTTTTGCTTAGCAGCCAAGAGCACATTGTTTGCCCCTCCAAGTAGATTGAAAGAGTATGGGTATTTCCTTCCCAAAGAGATGGAGCATGGAGATTTCTCGTCTTTCTGGCTTGTGTGCCTTTAACACATCTCTGCTTGGCCTGACTTTGAGATATCCTGTGATTATTTCATGTGTAAAGTCATATCCTCAAAGGGCTAATAAATTTCTTCAGGGCAGTGAATGCATCTGATTCATCCTTGGCAACTGTCTTTGCACTAATTTAATAAATATGAGGTGTTTCAAAAAGTCCACAGAAAATGGAATTGAAAAATTATGAATTGTTTTCACAAACTTCTTAAGTCCTCGCATACATTTTCATAAATGGACGTATACATGAATGAACAAAGAACATGCAAGTACTCATGTCCTGGTGTAGATCACTGAGCAAAGGCAGAATGAACTCTTGTTTTGTGGCTGTAGTAACCTCTAGAGCTCATGACCCCATCTTGCCATGTTATTTTTCACCCTTGTGTGACATGTGAATGGATTCTTGAGGACATCTCAACCAGCAATAAGCAGCACAAAGAAATATGAGTACTATTACCCTGTCTTTGTCATTGGAGAGTGAGTCATGTGGGTCTGAAGCAGACGGCGAAGGACAGGTATGTGTGTCAGGTGGGAACCTGCCCAGAGTACTGAAGTCTTGGCTGTCCTGCTTCACCTCCCCTTTATATCACCTGGTTGAGAATGACACAGATTGTGAGGGTGTGTCTGCAACAAGAGAACTGCACCATGACCTGCTTGATGAGACATTGCTGAAGAAAGAGAGGACTGGCAAGGGTTGTGAGGGTGTCATATCCCTGAGAGTATGGTGCCATTCCCAGAAACCTTTTCTACTCTTTCCTGTTCCCTGGTTGCCTATTGAGTAAAGAATGAAGTTGAGGTCGAGATGGAATGTTGTGGCAAACAATGAGGAGTCTTCTTGAGTTTAAACAAAGACTTTTATGAGGTCGAACACTGGTGAGAGTTTGAAGTTCATTTCCAAACATGAGTCGTTGGCACTACTTTTATACTTACCACTTTCTTCCCATTAACTCTTCTTTGGTCTTACACTAATATTATTATTGATTATTGTACCTCTCTCCCTGATCCTGATCCCCCATCAAATACTGTCTCATTCTTTCTTGACATGAGTCTTTATGTCATATATAAGGCATATATGTCATATGACCAAACCCACGTGTTACAAGCACACCTGAAACTATTGTAGATTCACTTCCAAATCACCACAATGAAGCAAATACCACAATAGAAAGTAACACAAAATTTTGTTGTTGTTTCTAGCACACGTATATATGTTTATACTGTGGTCTATTAAATATTCAACAGCACCACAAAAATATAAGACATGTGATCACAAAGTGAGTACAGACTATAGGGAACATGGTCCCAGTAAACTTGCTCCACACAGGGTCGTCACAAGTCTTCAATTTGCGAAACATATACTACAGGCAACAGAATACAAAGTGGTCTGCCTGTACCTTTTCAGGAAATTCCTATATGCCAACACCTTCTTCACGTTCACATATGCTTCTTGAAGCAATGCTGAGAACTAAAGGAAGAACTTAAAGAACTGTGGGTTCGAGTGCCAATTTCAGGTGACTGTGTGATTGTTGACTCTGCACTGCCCTTCACGGGTGAATCTGAAGTAGTCATCTGAAGAAAAGAACAGAGCACTGCACAGAGGGATCAGAAGATTGGAAATTGTTAGGGCAGCTAAGGGTGTAAGCAGTGGTTTGGCCAACCGAATTTTGGAAGGGAAGTGGTCTTATTCACTACAAAGGTATGTCTATGTGTGAAGAGGAAGCCCATGAACATGAGTAACTATAGTCCCTAATGAAGAGATTAGAAAAATAGAACCCTGCCCCAAAGGAGGTGCTTACTCATGATATCTCTAGGCATACCACATTCGTTACTTATATTCACACATAGAAATATTTTCAACCAAATCCATTGTCCTCTCCTTCTTTCATATACTCTGAACCCTCGCAGATCTTGGCAGGTGTCTTCTTGTCAGTTAAGACTCGTCATGGTCCCGTGTGCGACAGAAGGTTCACTGCCTGATCCTGTGCCATCTTCCCAAGTGGTGCTATGTGTGAACTCATGGTCATAGCCACTCTGTGATTGTCCCTCATGGTCAGTCTTCCTTTTGCTCTTGGACAGTCTACTTTACCAGCCATGGTAGACTTTACCAAGAGAGAAGGACGGGTTCCTCCTCATAGCATGTCCACATGGGTGAGATGAAATATCGTCACCTTTGCTTCTAAAGAGCATTGAACATTTATCAAGCCAGATGTGTTCCTTCTTCTGGAAGTCAGTGGTATCATCAATATACTTCACCAAAAGCGTCCATTTTTTTACATCGTATTCCCTGTCCAACTTTCAACTACCGAAGAGGATATGAAGCTATGTTTGAAGGATATGAAGCTTTAGTTTGAAAAGTGACATCTTCTACGTTTCGATAACATTTTCTACAGCAGAATTGCCCAATTCAATATGCTACTTGGTTTTTTTTGGCTACTGCTCTTATGGGCATTAATCAATTTGACTCTCTTCATTATCTATGCATTCAAGTACATTTAAATTATTGACAACTTTAAGATCTTCTCCATGTATCCTGATGCTGCTGCTGGCTCACGTGTGAGGGGTTGGGTTATTTAATGTTGAGCTATAATTCCAACTGAAGACCGCAGTCTGATCTTTATCGGTTGTCAAGTCTCTTTCACTTACAGCAAGCTGGTACTTTGCAAATTCACTCTTTGCAAATTGCAGCTTATTGATGACTTTCTCCAAACTTCATGCTCCCTTTTCGTTCAATAGTCCACCTTCTTGCAATTATTTTTAATTTTTGTGTTAGGTTCCCAACTCAGTGATTAAAGATTTGAATTTCAAATGCTTGGGTCTGCAGCTATACTGAACATGCCAGAGATTGGCATGCTTAGTTCAAAAGGCATATTATATTGTGCATGGAAAATTATCAAATATTGAGGCCACTGAGTGGCATTCAGTTTGAATGGAAATTAAAGCTTATCATATTTTTCAAATCTGACCAGAAAAATATTATATTTTGGTTCTGAAATCAAATATGGTAAAATAAGGATTCATGGGAAAGAATAAAGCGCTAGAAAATGCTGAAAAATCTTTTTTTGCAATGATGAGATTTTCCATTCCAAAAGATATTAATTAAGCTCACAATGGAGGATGCATTGTTCCTCTGTATTATTCTTTATTGTTTTCAAATTATTTTCATGATGCCTTCCTATAATAGATTTTCTGCTTTCCTAAAATTATAAGCCACTCTGAGGGTTAAATAGGTTTGTTACATTGGCTAACCTGCTCTATAACCACAATTTATAGCATTTCTTCTATGGAATAAATTTATTGTACATTTCCCAAAGCCATATAAGTGTATTTATAGATCAAAAACGAATGTAAAATTAAAGTGCGTGGTATTTTCCAATAGTTACCATTTGACGCTATTCTGAGATGTGGTGATATTAGTGATCTACAAATCACTCACCTTGCAAACATATCCTGTCGATTTTCATTGCTCATCCATGATTTGAATTTTTCAAGAATTTTCACCTTGTTCTTAAATGAGTATGACACAAAACTTTGAGCATCTTAATATTTATGTTGTATCTGTTCTTCCCTTTCCTTCAGTCTTGTTCAGCATTGATTTTTGTAAAACTTCTCCTTATTTATTACAAAGTAATACAGACTCACAAGAGAACACTTGAAAAGACACAGCCTACACACAACCACCACTAACAAATGATTATTGTTAAGAGCTTGAAGTATTTTATTCCTGCCTAATTTCTCTGCATTGTAGCTTAGGTAAAATCACATTGCACTTGTATTTTGAAATTACCAAACTTCAATTAGAAAAAAGTTCTGTGTAAATCTGATATAATAAAATCTCTGGCAAACATTTTGAGTACTTTTCTTTCTTTAAATGTTCTTAAATCCATTCTGTAAATGTTATTTTACTATATATATATATATATATATATATATATATATATATCAGCATGATGAAAACCAACAATTGAAAATAAAGAGTAGTCATGTTTGTACAGTTTGGGAGTGTAATATGAGTAGATTCAACAATCAAAATTTGCTTAAAATGGCAAACGTTTGTTATATAGATTTTGACACACAAACACACATATCCAACACAGACAACAGATTTGACTAAGCTGTAAAAACAGAAAACGAATTTTCCCCTTTATCATGCAGATACTCAGTAGCTCTGAAATAATAACTCTACATTTTTCTCTTTCCTCAGTCACTAGCAACTAGCAATAAATTTAATCTTGATATCGTTGCCTGTAGTTGGAAAGTATTTTACAGCGACCAGCCAGAAGACCATCACTCTGCAATATGTGTTCTGCCTGCCCCTTGCCCAGGAGAGATTTGGAAAATAGAAGCAGAAAGAAATCCAAGTCAAGGCCTCTAAGACTGCCCAGCATGCTTTCATGACTACCTGTAAATGCTATCGTATGTGTACACATATGACAGCAGTCAATGAGTCCAACATACATAGGGGAACTTCAAAAATTTTGTGGAAATATTCCAATTTCACTTTTCCATGAACTTTAAAAAAAAAAAAAAAAAAAAAACCTCACATGCTAGCCAGGGGTTGGACACAAAGTTTGAAGAAAATCCACAGAGTTATGTTCTGGTGGGGAGAGATGGTGGAAAATGCTAGGAAGAAATGAAGGCAGGACACTAGGACAAAATGCAACCCATCATGGGCACTCGAAAGAACATGGCTCCAGAACAGACTTTTCCAAAATGATGTCTGTTGTGTTGGAACCACTATGACTGGATGAGGGAGACTTGCAATGGCGCAACGCCAGACGGGAAAGCAGTCTCTGCTCAGATGGACCAGGAAAGGGAGCTAAGAGATGGTATCTGACCACATGGAGCTTCGCGGGCAGCAAAGTGGAGTCAGCACTCTATTCTAAGGATGCTGGGAAATGTTTGGAGGGTCCCAAGCCAAGGCGTAGTGTGGTGTGATTCGTGCTTTTATCAAGAACCCTGTGTGGGAAATGAGACAGGAGAGCAGTACGATGTGGGAGGTCAAAGGGATCCATTTGTGTGTCCTTGAGTAAACAAAAAATTAAGACAATTATGTATTTACTTAGGCAATCCCCCACGCACCTAAGTGGACTTAGGCAAATCTGTAGAAGCTTGTGTCAATGTTGGGCCTGAATCAGTAAGACAGATGTGCCCAGGCATATGGGAAAACTGAGGCATGTACAACCATAATGGCATCAGAAGGCATTTCCCCACACAACCAGCAATCTTTAAAGATTTAAGCAATCAGATGTCTTTATTTTCAGTAATAATTAAATAGCGGTTATCACGAGGCAAAAAAAAAAAAAAAAGACCAGACAAAGGATAGGGCCAAGAATACTATACAGAAAACATCCCATAACTCAACTTCCACCTGCATAAATCACAGACACGGTGACGTAAATAGACTTAGGCAGGAGTGGGCTAGACTGTTCCACAGTGGAACGACCTCAGGGCAGTGTTTGCCTCTGGGGTGCTCGTATTGCTGTATAACCTAAGAAGACTTAGGTAACACAGGTGTGAAGTCCCCTTGTTAGGTGTCACTGAGTCCGTCCAACAAATAATGATGAAACCTGCACCACTGCTCAAAGAAGCACTGCGGGGTCTTGCCGTTCTCATGTGTCCGTTAGGTTTGAACTCACTCAAAGCAATTGTGTCAAGGCTTTGTGACAACCCACATCTCTGACGATCTTTCTCTCTTTCACTGACTCTACCAAATAGTATGTTCTTCTCCAGGGACTAGTCCTTCCAGATAGCATGTAGGAAGTACATGGGATAGAGTCTCATCTTCCTCTCTTCAAAGGGACAGATTGGATTGTTCTTCTGGCACTCCATGGTACTTTTAATAACATGCATTTTGGCAGCAACATGATCATCTCAATTAGTGAATGTGGTCTCAGGGAAAGGAAAGAAGGAGGGGAAGAAGAATTGGGGGAGAGAAAGAAAAAGTGGAAAATGTACTGATTGGTAAATCTTATGTCAAAATATTATTTAAAAAATGAAACTGGATAGCTATATGATTGGGTGACTATCTGAGTCAAATGCTCCTGTAATAGATGAAAAGTGATCAGTGTCCATTTCTTTAAATTTGGGGGAAGGATGCTAAGTGCTTTGCTGAGCCTGCAGTGGAATTTGCTGTTCTTGATTCAGCAGAATTAAGAATCAGATTTACAGGAGGTAAAGTCAATCTCTGGCATTTTGTGAACTGAGCTTGACACAAACCCTTTGCCTGCTTTTAAAATGTGTGCTTCTGAAATAATTAAATTTATGTTGAATAAATTGATTAAACCAATCCTAAATAGCCTTTTTTTTGCTTTTTTCCACCTTAAAGCAAGCTGTTTCTTTTTATTTTTATTCTTATTTTGATAATGATCTCACAGAGTAATTCCTTTTAATGTACTACATTTGAGTAAGCCTATGTGCAAACCCAAATATTCCCCATTTAGACAGCAACTTAGGACAAGTATACATCAACAGGTGTCCCCTACCATCTGTCCAGATGCACTCTGCTATATTTTTTGGCATTTATTACATTTTCTGTAATTTAATGTAGTCAATTTTATCCAGTCAATGAAAATCAACAAAGAATTGTACATTCCTTCAATCTTCAAAATAATCCGAGGCGCAATATTATTTTCTCCATCTTTATATGGTGTCACGGTGATCTGCTACTAGCCAGGTATCTGTCGTTGGAACCCCCAAATCACCCTGTGTGAAAAAGATGAGGCAGTCTGATTCCATCGGAGTTTGAAGCAGTAGAAACCTGTGAGGCTGTGCCTCTCAGTTCTGTCTGTAGAGTCTGTTGCCGTGAGTCTGACTCAAGTCCATGCCAGTAATTAAGGCCAGTGATTAGGCCAGTGATTTAGTATAGAAAATAAGAAGGAGAGACTTAATGATTCAAGAAGTTAGTAAACAAAAACATCCTCCCAGATTCGTTTAAAAGCTATTGTGTTTTGCAGTTTTATCTTAATACTAAATAGTGACTGAATTGTTAAACAGTTTTACATATGTCAGTGACCTCAGGTTCAAATGTTATCATGGCCTTATTTTCATAATATGAGATATTCAGTACAATGATGAAGCCAAAATTACACTTTTTCATCAAGAAATCTAGGCCGTGTCATCCTGATGCACTTAGCTCCTGAGTGTGTCCCAAAAGAAAGCCACAGAGGAATTAGCCTGAAAATGATTTCTTTTGATAAGCTTTAGTAATTAACCTGAAGTTAGGTTCCAAGATGAATTGTTCTTCCACTGAATCAAATAATACATCCACTCCTTTTCTAGTCTCTATAGACATGCTGAGCGGTTGTACATTAAGACTTTTTGTAATTTTTTCACATTATTTTAAAAATAAATAATGAGTAATGTCATATATGATGCCATATCCTTTGATAATTAGGTCAATTTCCTCAAAATAAATTTTAAAATGTAGGATTGTCATGGCAAAGAAATTTAGTATACTTATTAGTTTATGCAAGTGTTCCAGTGGCCTCTCAAAATGTATTAATTAACCTTGACATCAACAATGCATATGGATTGTCTTCTCAATACAGTCTCATATTTCCGAAAATAAAATTAATCTGTACTAATTCTTGATAAGGTTCATAGTTTTCCTCAAATAATTACTTTAGGTTCTCTTTGAGTGAGTTTGATGAATAAAAGCACAACGGAAGTTTTCTTTAAATGATTTGTTTTCTGTAATTTAATCAACTGAGCCTACATGACATGTTTTCCTTTCATTTTACTAGCAAAGACCTTTTCTTCATGTATTTAATGAAGATACTTTGGTTCAGCTGAATGACTTAAAAATTTGTGATCTGGTTACTAGTTAACCTGGTTACTCATTAACTTGGTTAAAGAAACATTTAGTTCCTTTGTTTTCATTCTCTCTGTATAGAAGAAGGGGTCCTCGTGGCCCTGTAAGTTAGGCACTGGGCTACTAACTCAAAGGTGGACAGTTCATACCCACCAGGTGCTGTGTGGCAGAAAAGGGAGAGATTGCTTGCACTTCTAAAGACGGACAGTCTTGAAGGAAGCAGTTAGAATGCATTAGAATGGATTCGATGACAGTGGCTTTTAGGTTTGGGTATATGATAGAAAGTTGCCCTGGTGGCATAGTGGGATAAGTATTGAGTTACAAATCACAAGGTGGATGGTTCAAAGCCACCAGACACTGTGTGAAGACACTTTATTTGCCCCCTTAAAGATTTAGAGAGTCATGTGCAACCAACAGGGTCACTGAGTCAGAATTCAGAATCACCTTGATGGCAGAAACTCATGAAACCTTCCTCCAGCCTAAGTTTTGGGTCCATGCTGCTCTCCCAGCAGACTCAACTGGGCCTGCCTCACGCTTTGGGCTCCTTGGACCACTTGTTAGATTGTGAAGTTGGTGTGAAAAGCAGGGCTCAAAACCACAGGGCTCTCTGCTCAGAATCAGAGTTTGTTCTCACTTGTGCCAGTGGAAAGGTCACCCACACATTATTATCAAAACCAAGTATCTATATTAGGGGTGACATCTTCAAGGACCTTCTAATCGAGAAATTGCATGTATGGCAGCCAACATCATGTGAGTGTTCCGATGGGAGGCCACCCTCAGCAGACGCTGGCCACAGATCATCTGGGTCAGTCAATCTTGAGTTGGAGCTGAAAGAACTATGGCATCTTTCTGCCCCAGGTGCCAGGAAACAGGGACTCCCGTCTTTTTTGCTTTCACATTCCCATGTACAAGGTCTCCCTGCCACCAAATTTGAATGAGCACATAACAGGGGGAAAAAGGGGGAAATCCCCCAAGTACTAAAGAGGATGTCAAGATTGCTTCATATTTACTGTTGGTGTAAATGCTTCAGGTCGATTATATAGTGTCTGCACATGCACCTCATTTGCATGGCACCATCGTGCCAGAGCAGACGTCTGTCCGTTAGGGCTCTGTAGAATAATTCCCATGGGGAGGGAAGAAAGAAGCCTATAAAACAGCTATTATCCTTAGAAAGAGTTCCTGAGGTCAGTCCCGGTGTATTGGCTTTGGCCATGCTTGTAAGTCTCATCACCTGGTTCCGATATGTGCAGTAGCACTTACAAGCCAGGAAGCATTTTGCCGGGACTGACTCAAAGGTCCAATGCCCAAGGGGCTAATTCTTCCCTCAGAGGATCATGTTGGTTCAAAGGAGAGTCCTTTAACAAGCTACCTGCTTCAAACGCCCCAACCCTCTTTGCTTTGTCGTTCTTGCCTCGACATGTCTTTCAAAGAGCTGGGTTTGTAAATAGGATTCTCCTTTGATTTTAAATGCACACTACCCAAGTGCACTTCTCTAGTCAGACTTAGCTTCCTAATTCTGAAGGTTTTCTCGGATTCAGTTTTGATGTTTTGAGAGGGAGTACGTTGTGTCCATGTGCCCTGGAAGGTGAGCCAGAACAAGTCACCATACCTGTGTGCCGTGTACGTGGATATGAAGGAAGTCAAACAGAACTTGCTGATTTCTCACCAGCTGTGTGTGTTTTTCAGGTTTGCTAAATATTTGATCATCCATCTTGGATTTTTTGAAAATGTGATCCCTGTGCTGTTTTTAATCTTCAGCTATTTGGGCTTTTTACATTTTGTACCCAGTCATTGGTTTTAGGTTCTCCACTGTTGTGACCCCTCAGTATGCAGATGTTCATTGGCTCTGTGGCGATGCAACATGTATCATTTTTGTCCAGGGAAATTTTCATTGAAACTTACAGTGCTCTCTGACATTATTTATTGTGTCCACCTGAACTCCTATGGATTTCTCCTATCCTAAAGACCTTCTCAGATGTTTCATTGATTTCTCCTTGAATTGTTAACATCTTTTTCCTTGGTGCTTTTCAACGTCATGCAATTCCGTGCATTGTAAGGATGGGCTAGTCCTCGCCATGAAGTGTCTTTCGATCAGAATCAATATCAAGTCATCAGAGTGCTCCAAGTCACTTGAAGTTCCTAACTACTGCTCTATTTTTATTTCCTTTAGGTCTTTCATTTCATGTGCTATCTTTTTCTTTCTTTCAGTTTGCCAAGGCACAAGTAATAAGCTCACTCAGTTGGGCACTTTTGAAGATCACTACTTGAGTCTCCAGAGGATGTTCAATAACTGTGAAGTGGTCCTTGGGAACTTGGAAATTACCTATGTGCAAAAGAATTATGACCTTACCTTCTTAAAGGTTAGTTGATGAAATTTCACTTTCCTACCCAAAGATGATAGATAAAGGCCTCGGTGGAATTTCATGTTAGGTGCATGTGCTTTTACTACAGCAATGACAAGAATTGTAGGTGAGAGTTTTATGAAACGACCAGTTTACGAGCTCGTGCCAAGTTATAGCTAGAAAAGAATATCAAAGAGAAGCAGACGAGTTTAGTGTTTCCGTATCATTTTACACACTGATATTAATCCCTAAAGTTCACTATTTTAAGAAGTTAGGTGATGGTAAAGTGGATTTTTAAAACAGAAAGAAAGAAAATGTACTCCTTTGTAGACTTTGCCAACGTCCTTGGCATAAAACCTCCAACCACAGCTGACGTCAAACTACCAAGAGTTTAAAAACCAGCCTATGAAATTCCTGTGTATTTAACAATAGGCTCACGACAGCCAGAAGTCTTTTCCTCTCCAGGCTTCAGAGTTTATTTGTTGTTGAGCTTTGACTGAATTCGCTTGTCCCCCTTCTGGGTTTCGATCTTTTGAAATAGGAAAGTGTGCAAACTGAGAGAAAATATCTTGTTGAGCAGTTGCATGTTTCAACCGAGTGAATGGAACACCAAGTAAAATGACAGGTGCTGCCTTTCTAAACAATACTGAGTATCTGATATCAATGCCAGTGATGGCCAACATGAGGGCAGAAATCATTGTAAATCCTGTCACCTTCCTTTTCCCCACTTTTGTTCATTGGTTTACTTTGTTCTTAGTCACTTGTTGGCATTACCTTTCAGCCTAGTGAATCCTTGTATTCTTTCTCAACATGTTTATGTCTTCCCTCGTAGAGTATCCAGGAGGTAGCTGGCTACGTCCTCATCGCCCTCAACACAGTGGAGAGGATTCCCTTGGAAAACCTGCAGATCATCAGAGGAAATTTACTTTATGAAAATACCTTTGCCTTGGCAGTGTTATCCAACTATGGCACAAATAAAACTATGGGCATGAGGGAGCTGCCCATGAGAAATTTACTAGGTGAGCAAGTGGGGGAATATGGAGCTTACAGCTATAGAGGGACTTTCATCCTTGTTCTTATGAATTTGCCTTATTTCTTGATTCCACCTCAACCAAGAGTTCTATTTGTGTGTAGATAGATAGATGATAGATAGATAGATAGATAGATAGATAGATAGATAGATAGATAGATAGATAGATCGCCAGTGGTTGCAAAGTGTAAGCAGGTGATATTTCTAAGATGATGAAAGGTGATAGGATCGAATGGAAGATTTAAAACGGGTTCCAGTTTTTCCAGGGACAGGGGGAAATATTCAATGACTCAGTAAGAATTGGAAAAAGACTCTGAGGATGGAAAATATGACCAGATTGCCTAGGCTAGAACGGAAAGCTTTCATGAATAGTGAGTGCATAACGGCCAACCTTATTATTAGGATCTCACACATGAAGGACACACGTTAGACAACAGTTGATATCTGTGACACTTTCAAGACCTCAAATGAGGACATAGTAAGTGAGCACCGAAGTGCTGCCCATAGAGCTTCCCCTCGTTGTGCTGCGTGATCTTGATTCAGGAAGAGGCTACCTGGCAGGTGGGTTTGTAATCTGTAGTACCCCGAGGTTCACAGGTTCCAAGATGCCGAGATCTAGGCCCTGCAACTAGCCAGGCACTCTCCTCTGGTTTGAGTCCTTGGTTTTAACATTCTGCATAGGAATCTTCACTCGCCACTTTAACTGTTCAGGGCACCCACGCACATGTTTCTCAGTTTATGCTAATGCTAATTGGTGTTATGGGTACATTTGGTATAATGGCCTATTACATGTCTGCCTGTGCTGCCTCACAAGTCTATCTTAATGAGAAGCAGTGTGTGGTTAAGAGAGTGGATTCTGGAGCCAGAATGTCTGGGTTCCAGTCCCAGCTCCATCACTTACCCGCCAGATGGCCCTTGAGCAAGGTATTTAACCTCTCAGGCGCCTCGGTTTCCACATCTCTGAAAATGGGCCTAATAACAGCAGCATGCCTCTTGGGTAGGTGAGAAATAGAGGTGACAATAGAGATAAAATATTGGGTGGCTTTCTGTTGTTTTGCTGTCATCCAAAGTGGAGGTTTTCTGAATCCTGATGCTTTCATAAACCATATATACTTGAGTATAAGTCAACTCGAATATTAGCCGGAGCACCCAATTTTACCACAAAAACTGCATTCAAAAATGTGCTAGAAAACTCTGCTTATGCCTGAGTATATATGGTAATTCAATCAGTATGAAGTTCTCTAGTGTCTGCCACATAGAAAATGTTCAGGGAATGTTGCCATTGACAATGGTGACGCCAAAAGAATGGACAAGCACATTGCCGTCTTCTAAGGGAAGCAGGGGGTGGTGGCTAAAGCTCCTTCACCTCTGCTCCCCCTCTACCTCTCACAGAGCTGGCCCTAGCTGTGCTGTAAGGTCTTGACAGCCCCATCCTGCTTGTCATTCTGACCCCACCTCAGTGTCCATCTGTTTATGTCTGACTCCCTAATGAAGGCTTTCCCCACACGGCTTTGCTCTTTGTGTTGGCTCGCTAAGCCCTCTCTCCCACCATCCCCAGCTCCACAGTTTGCTCCTTTCAGACTTCCAACCTTCCTCCCAGTAATCTTTTATTATCCACTATCTGCAAAATAGCCCATCCCCTCTCTCTGCTCCGTGCCTTAGCTCTGGGCCTCGGTCTTCCTGCGGTGCCCTCAGCTCTTTCGTCTCCTTGAAGACATGCCTGTCAGTCATCTAGAAAACCTCATTTCTTTCCAACAGCTTAGCAGATCTCCTCAGGGAGAAGCTTTCCTTCTTCGTGTTGGTACTTTGGGTAAAGTTTCCATCCAGCACTTCCCGTGAGATGCTGGGCATTCTCTAATGCACCTGAAGGGGATATTTCTATATTTAAATGGCTGCACTCTTGAGGGGAGTTGCTCAGATAAAGCGCAGAAACCATCTGGCCCGGTACCCAGCTCATGCAGGGCCAGCCTCGCATCCTCCCACGTGTTCTGGCAGGAGACTGTTTCATTGTGCACTTGTCTGCCTTTCCCCGTGGCAGTTCTTACAGAAAAGGCAGCAAGTCACATTCATCTGGGTACACTTGCCAGCCCACAGAGCAGTGTTTTGTACATCTAGAGCTGTGGCTTTCACCTCCCTAATACCTCGACCCTTTAATACAGTTCCTCATGTTATGATGATCCCCCCCCAGCCATCAAGTTCGTCTCATTGCTAATTCATAACTGTAATTTTGATATTGTTATGAATCATAATATAAATAGCTGGTATGTATGATGTATTAGATGACCCCGGTGAAAGGGTCATTCGCGCCCCAAAGGGGTCGCGACCCACAGGTTGAGAACCACTGATCTAAAGCCTCTGATAAGTGCCTGTGTTCCACTGATGTGACTCTCCCATTGCCCAAGCTTGAACCTCTGTCATCCCAGACTGTTTAATGGCCAATTTGCAAAATTCCTGAATATTTAGCAATAGGCTCACGTGAGCCAGAAGGCACCAGCTCTGAAGTCTTTAAAGCTTGCTGGTGGTCAAACACTGGCTGGATTTGGTGGGCCACTGGCTGCACTTTAATTTTCTGAAATAAGAACAGATACCAAGCATTATCTTTTTTTTAATCTGAGTGAATTGAACACCAAATAAAATGGTAATTGCTGCCCTTCTAAGTAATATAGCATATCCTTCATGCGTGTCCGAAAAATTCAAGGCTGGAGTACAAGAATCATTGTCAATCCTATCACCTCTCTTTTCCCAGTTTTGATTGTTGCTGGCTGCAGGTTTTTTGCTACTCCTGGGTGTTACCTTTCAGCCAGGTGTCCTGAACTCTCTGGACCCATCATCCCTAAGACCATCCAGGAAGTTGTCTGCCAAGGACTCATTACCCCAACAGAGTGGAGAGGATTTTCTTGAGAATATGATGTCTTTTTATTTTAATCATTTTATTGGGAGCTCTAACAGCTCATATAGCAGTCCATACATCAATTGTTTTAAGCCTATTTGTACAGATGTCGCCATCATCATTTTGTAATCATTTACTTTGAATTTGAACCCTTGGTAACAGCTCCTCTCTTTTCCCTACCTTCCCCCCTCCCACCCTAGGGGCCCTTTGTTAACATAAATTATTGTTGTTTTTATGTCTTACACCGACCACTGTATTCCTTCACCCACGTTTCTACTATTCACCCCCCCAGGGTGGTAGATTATGTATGATCTTTGTGATATGTTTCTCCTTCCTCCCCACCTCCCCTCATCTGAGACATATATCTATCATATATACTCAAATATAAGCCAAGTTTTTCAGCACATTTTGAATGCAATTTTTGTGGTAAAATTAGGTGCCTCGACTACTATTCGGGTTGGCTTATACTTGAGAGTGTGTGTGTGTGTATATATATATATATATATATATACACACACACACACACACACACACACACATATATATGGCTTATACACCTCTTACCACCATCCATGTATTCATCTATGTGTCCAGTACATTTGTACATATGTTGCCATTGTTGTTGTCAAAACATTTTTTCTACTTGGGGCCTTGGTATCAGCTCATGTCCCCTCTCCCCCATCCTCCCTCCTTCATGAACCCTTGATAATAGTGTATTACACTGCCCACTGTGTGCCTTCACCCACTTTTTGATGTCTGTCTCCCTGACTGGGGTTCTATGCAGCTCCTCGTGATGGGTTGCCCTGTCCTCTCAGTTCTCCTTTGGAACGAGCTGGTAAGTCTTTTCCTCCCTCTCTCTGCCCGGTGCCATGCCAGACCAGCTGCTCCTGTGTCATGAGCCTGCAAAGGCCACGGGAAGCCTTGGTTATGCCCTGCCCTCACGGTGCTTCCTTCCCCGTGCAGAGATCCTCAACGGTGCTGTGAGATTCAGCAACAACCCTGCCCTCTGCAACGTGGAAACCATCCAGTGGCGAGACATTGTCAACAAAATTTTCATCAGCAATATGTCGATGGACTTTCAGAACCATCCGGCCAACTGTAAGTACTCCAGGAACTCTCCCTCTCTGCCCCCGCCCCCACCTCCGCGCCTGGGAGGGCACTTGCACTGTAGACTGAGCCGAGTGGCGGAGTCGTGGGAGAAGCTATGTGTCCATAGCTGGTTTAAGTGGCAGGGGTCATCCACGACTCATGGCAGCTCTCCGTGCGTCAGAGGAGAAGGATGAACCACGCGTAGATGGACCCTCAGGTCTGTCTTCGCAGGTACCTCTGAGTGAGCCCGAACCTTTAAACTTTCAGTGAGCTGACCCACTCTAGGACCCCTGAGTCTACGTCGTAAATAAATGGTTTGCCGTCTTAAAGAGTGTTTATTGAAGATGAAGGTAAAAGTCTATTTGTGTGTGTGGTTGCTTTGCCAGTGTGTCCGTCAGTCCCCTGGGTCACTCAGCCCTTTTGTGTCTCTTGGAAAGAGCCCATTGCAGGCAGGGCCTGCTGCAGGGCTCCCTTGTCATTCCTGGCCTGGGGTGCTTTTCCATCCTTTCTTGTGGAGGTTGGCCAGACTTTGGTCTGTTTCTTATTTGCTGTCGAGTCCCATTGTAGCCCTAAAACCTTCTGGAAACCTGGGGCTGAACGCCCTCCTTCTGGGGAAAGGCGCTAGCACTCTTGCTCAGAGCCTCCAGCAAAGCAAGATGCTGGGCAGGAAGGGAATTTGTCCTGTTTCCCTGAGCAGCTGAAGCCTAGTTCCCGCTTTCTTTCTTCAATAAGAAGGCACCTTCCGGGAGGGAGCACGCTGGCCTGGCTTCCAGACAATGGGCTCAGGTTGAAGCCCTCGTCAGCTTTGTGGGACTGTCAGCTTTGTGTGACTATCATTTACTGGGAAGCCTTGTGTGTCTGGGGTCTTTCAGTACCTCAAAGTCAAAAATAATCACCACCTCTGGTTTCCATGTTTTTCTGTAACTGCTGTGGAGGCATAGTTTGCTGTTTGTTTTTGCCTTGGGTCTCAAACAATTTGAAGCAAACATGGATCTTCTAAATTATCAACTAGACTAGAACCTCTTTATTTTATGGATACTTGATTCTGCCAGCTACCCCAAAAATGCCAGGGATCCACATTGACTGTTTGCAAGAAACTAAAAGCTAGATTTTAAATCGTTCAATGTTACATTATCCATCAGATCAAAGTAGATTTCCCCAACTCTGATGTATACTGAGAAGGCTAAATTGTTCACTTTTATAACAAAACAAGACACCCCCCACCCCCAGAAAAAAAGAATGACATCTGTGGTAAAGCTCTGAGCATGATGAGAATCAAATCTAAAGGTATGAATGGTGGATACGCTCCATTGCTAACCTGATAGGTGTGGTGTTGGGTGAACAAAGGAAGGGCTGGCAGACTGTTTCTGAAAATGCATTCCTTTTGAAAATCCTGCAGAGCCTCGTGCTACTCTGACATCTCTCCCAGCCTTGTCTATTCTTAAACCCCTGGAGTTTGCCTGACTTAGAATCTACTTGAGAAACAACTGGTGCCTGAGCTCAAGGCATTCCCAGCCAGAGGTCTGAATCAGATCACTAGGGCTCTTCTACACTCCACATTGCCAGACCCTGGGAAACAACCCTCCCAGAAAAGGTTGGAGAAGAACGATGGGCAAGTTCAAACAAGAAATAAGATTCAGATGTGTAACGCTATGAAATACAAAACATTGTGTTACTAGTTTAATAACAGGCAAGCTGGACCACTTCACAGCAGCAAACATCTTTCAAGAAGTGTGGCTGTGAAGACATAAGGGAAGAAGGCTTTCTACAATAAATCATCCTGGAAAGATTGAGAATACAAGTGGCAGCCTCATAGAGTAATTTTTTTAAGGGACTCATAATGGGCAGTACAAAATCACTGCCCACCTGACACAGTCAGCGTCTTCTTCATCCCTTCCCTGATAGTAGTGAGTTCAAAAGCCTGCTACCTCCTTGTGAAAGATGAAATTTTGCTCCCTTGCCTGGAGCATTTTATACAGGCCCTACAATGCTTCTTAATAACCTGTCCAAAAATCTTATGAGGTCATTTCATATTTTTAAGGGCATAGGACCTGAGATCCATGGGGATTACACTATGTGCTACAACAATATTTTATGATTGGTATAATTGGGGATTTTAAGGCAGTATGCATGGATTTACTTGGAAGTAAATTAATTACATCTTTCATAATACCAGTATAAATTCCCCAAGCATAATAAATATATATTAAATAAAATATTTAATATATTTAAGGGCTACAGAATACATAAAGATCAATATGTACAACCACAAGTTGATGAATACAAAGTCTTACACTACTTTTTAAAAACTAAGAAAACAGTAATGGCAAATAGAAAAATAGTGTGTAATCTCAAATTGCTAATCCTTGTTTAGATAGTCTTTGAAATCCTAGAAAAAAGATGAGCCTTCCCCAAAAATGAGTCAGGAGATAAGCAGACCACACAGATAGGCACAATAAGATGCTCCAAAAATAAAGTAACATGTTATTTCTTTTTGTAATGAAAAGGATAACATTAGGAGCCATCATTTCTGCCTTTACCAAGATTCCTTTTGATATACAGGCATCTAGATCAGTAGGGATGTCCAGAAATGACTATTCTCAAGCTCTACCTGTGGAAGTATATGTTGGCGATATGTGTTGAAGTCTTTAAATATCTATGAATTTTAACTCTAGGGTAATAAAGAAAGAAAAATACAACATTAGGAGTCACAAGGAAGTAGGAAAATAGTTTTTAAAAGACTGTCTATAGCAGCCTTGTTTATAAAAGCAAGGAAACAAATTATATGTCTAAAAATAAGAGAGTTGTTTAAAATTGTTAGGTAGAAAGTGAATTAGAGACATAGAAAAAGAGTCACCATGGTTTATTAGGTTTTGTTTGGTTTGGGCAAGGTTGTAATAGAATGGACAATGTCACACCAATTCTTATATATGCATATATGTGTATGTCTTTATTGGAATAAATGCTTCATCTTTCTCCCTCAGAAGAGCAGATAGATTTGAACTGCCAACCTTGAAGTTAGCTGTTCTATGCTTAATGCACAATGTCACTAGAGCACACCTATTTGGGGAGACCTTAGGCAGTTTATAATAGAATTAGAGACAGAAATTGAATCTATTAGTTGGCAAATGTTTACCCCTGCAATATTTTTTATTTATAAGGCTACTGTGTATATACCTATATAGTAGAAAGTTGGAAAATACAGAGATGCATAGACTGCAAGGTAAAAATAGCTCATCGTTTCACTATACAGACAATCCCTCCTAACATTTTTATGTTTGAGGCAACTTCAAGCTGTTTGTGGAAAACTTCCAGAAGCTTTTCATTCCATTTCTCCATGAACTTTTTGAAGCCCCGCATCCCTCATATATTTCTTTGTCCCCTGTCTGTCTCTCTTTCTCCAGTTCTGGCCCTTTCTCCCTTGCCACACCCCTCTGTGCAGTAGGAAGTCAGCCTATCCACTTGCTGTCCCCCTTCCAGGTCTTCCAGGAACCCAGCAGCATCGAGCAGTGTCGTTTACTTCCTTAGTCCCTGGTGGTGATTGCAAAATTTATCCCCACAGATTAGAGGCTGTGTGAGCTTCACACTTACTCGGCAAATTGTCAGTTCTTCTGTTCAAAATCTAAATTCTCCCTGTCTCTGGGAGATTTCTGGATGGCAGTGAACCCTCCGCTGTCTTCACAGTAAAAACTATCTAGAAGGTTGCTTTCTTTATAATGAATAGAGCAGGACTGTGAGATAGCCAAATTTTGTAGCTATGATTTTTGTAATGGATCAACAACTTGGATTGATGCAGTAACTTTCAAGCAGATGTCCAGCTGGCGAATCAAGAGCTGAGGTGTTAAGTCATCAGTGAACATGTGCACACCAGCAGGACGTTTGCCTGTGAGAGACATCCGCTGCCTCTCTCTGGTTTGGAGTCCAGGAGTTTGCACTGATAATGCTTTATCCAACCACTCCAGGATGACCGGTTCACCCAGTCGCTCAAAATGGGACAAAGCCAGCATAGAGTGATTGTCTACCAAAGACCCAACCAGACCAGCACCCTGAACCTGATTACTGTGGGAAGACATGGAAAATGTCTCAAGTCCAAACAAGTCAAAGCCTTGGTGGCAGAGTGGGATGAGCATCATGCGGCTAGATCAACAGTGTGAATCCGCAGGCCTCCTCTGCTGGACAAAGACGAGGCGTTGTGCTCCTCGAGTGCTGAGAGCCTCAGAAACCTGAGGTTGCTATCAGTCTGAATTGAGTTGATGTCAGTGGATTTGGGTTAAGCAAAATGTACACCCCAGTTCATGTCACCTGTGACATCGGTGCTTCTCTGCCTCAGTCTCTACAGCTGAGGAGAACATACCAGTTCATGTCCCATCATTTTATTTTCTGCTCCTGGCTCTCTTTTTAATCATTTTACATCCAACCAGACAACAAAGCAGCCAAACAGACACACGGGGAAGACGCATTTTGAAAACAACTCCTGGTTTTTGAACATTGATGTGTACAAGCAGTTGGGTGAAGGGGGGCCATCTGTGTTTCTTCTCTGGTCCCCTTTCCCAGAAAGGACCATTTAACTCTTTCTTTTTTTACTCAGGCCAAAAGTGTGATCCCAACTGTCCCAATGGAAGTTGCTGGGGTGCAGGAGAGGAGAATTGCCAGAAATGTAAGTCAGGGAAGGAGCATCCTCTGGGCCACCTCCTTTCCTTTAGTGATTGCATTTGCCTTCCCTCTGAAGTCTCCAAAGAGCACTTGCAGCTAAGGCCAGATGTTGGCAGTTCTGTGAGTGACAGTCCTGCTAATCTCCCTGCATGCGCTGAGTCCAGGGTGAGCTATGCCTGCCACTGCAGGCTGTCCTGAGTAACAGAAAGTCAGCGAGCCCTTGTATCAGAAAATATGCTTAGGAAATTTCCCTGGCAATGAAAGATATGTCTCTGTCTACATGAATCATTCGACTGTGGGTTTTTTTCTTTCTCTCTTAGTCTCCACGCCACCTCACTTTCTTTGGTTCTCACTTAGCTTATATTTGCGAGTTTCTAGCTCCACATTCCCAGTGGCCACAGAATGAAGGGACACATAAATATAGAGACTGCGCCCTGAAGTATAATTGAGACGTGACTATTCAGTCTTACTAAAATGACCAGATTTTAATAAGGACACCATTGATGGCAGGGTGGGGGTGGAGGGTTTCTTAAAAATTTGGTCTATATGGAGCAACAAAAATTTTTGGAGAAAACAAAAATAGTATTGTAATATATTTATTTTAATTTTAAAATGCCTAGGGATGTTAAATTGTTTAAAAGTGGGACGTCTGGTCACTTTATTAAGCACTACTTCCTGGCCGAGATGTTTGTCATTTGTGTGGTATTTTCAGACTTGCCCCCAAACACCGTTCAAACCAGCAGTCTAACCATCTAGCCAGCCTAAAACATGAGCCTTGATCTCGTTTTCCCAACTGAGGACACCTTAATTAGAACGAAGATACGACAAGGGAGGAGAGCGAGGAGGTTTGGCTGGCGACAAAAATGAAGTGGCTACTAAACCCATCCCTTTCCCATCTTGTCATTGACCGTGTCTGCAAGTGCTTTGCCCAGTCACTGCAAATCAACCCTCCTTCCTGCAGCTCCTCCTCAACTCATGAGTCATCTCTGCTCCCTTTTCAGTGACCCAAATCATCTGTGCCCAGCAGTGCTCCGGACGCTGCCGAGGAAAGTCCCCCAGCGACTGCTGCCACAACCAGTGTGCCGCCGGCTGCACAGGGCCCCGGGAGAGTGACTGCCTGGTGAGTGAGCGAAGGTTCCCTGCTGGGGTTCTCACTCTACCCTATGTCCACAAAAGTCCCCTGGAAGGTTTCTCTGCCCCAAGAGTTAGCAGACTTCCTAGAGAAGAAACATCATGGTTAGCATACAAACACACAGATACACTAGTCATTGCCCTTTGCCAGGTGACAATGTTTCTTTGATTATCACGCCTTCATGACTTACTGGGTAACCTTGGTCAAAGTTTATAACCTCTATGTGCTTCAATTTCCAACTCTGACAATCGGGTAATGCAAAGTGGTAATGCAAAGTATCTTCTTCTTTTTATTGAATGTGAGGTGTGTGACAGAAAGCATGTCGATGGCTAGCACCTGGACCTAGTATGTGTACTAAATACATATTTGTAGTCTTTAATATTTACTGTTGCCATCACTACCACCATCATTAGCGTTGTCATGATATTTAGTGGTCATGGGTCTGGAAGTTGAGTCTGTGTCATCTCCAGATCTAATGTCCATGCACAGGCCAGGTAAGAGACCAATGTAGAGTCACAGAGATTTCTGTGGCATGGCTGGAATGACAATGTAATGATCTGACCCAAATCCCTCCATTCTTTCTACCACTCTATAAGATATTCCCCAACTGCATTTTCATATGGAGTCTAGAAAGACACACTTCTCTCTTAGCCCAGAAAGCTTTCATGGAAAACTCAAGCTGTTCCCTGGTAAGCTGTGGGCACCTCGGATCGGTGTCCCTCGGATGGGGCAGGGAAAACTAAGAAGTCCTAGAATGTGCAGTTATCATGGATATGCATCATGGAACCAGTGCCAAGATTACGGGATATTCCCCAAGTGTGGTTGGGACCCCCCTCTCCACAAAAGGAGACCCACCTTAAACTTTAACCTAATAGTTCAGTAGGACTCAGCCCATAGGAAGCATCTAAATCTCAAAACCAGAAATAATAGGGCTGATTCTATTGTACAACTCGCACGTGACACAGAGTAACCAAAGTACCATCTGAGGGGACTTCCAAAAGTTCCTGTGAAAATGACTTGATCTTTCACTTCTATTTTTCCACAAAATGTTTAAAGACCTCATATTTGGCAGACTCTTTTGCATGACAGCTTTCATAGTTCAGATGACAAGGAAAGCCCAATATAACTGAGTTTTAAAAGTACTTTTGCTCCCTGAGTACTACTGTAATGTATGGATTTCCTTAAAATTTTATAAATTAACAAAGAAGGGATACGTTTTTTTTTCTGAGAAAATAATCGTATTATATCAGAGACAGGGCAGTATTTGGCTCAAAAATGGATACCCAATTTTTCACGACACACACATTACACATTTTCACAAACAGTGCAGCATCCTCCCGTATTAGTTTCCTGTGCACCTTATATGCATATGTGTATTACTGATGTGGGCACACATGTGAAAAAGATACGGTACACTTTTAAGAGACAGAGTATTTCTGACTCTACCGAAAACACTTGCCTAAATGTTCCACTCTCCTGAACATCTGATCACACGGTTGCTGTAGCAGGAGCTTCCTTCCCAGCAGGGCTCAGCGATGGCTATTGCTGTTTCACTACTACTGCTCTGTGTTTCTGCCACTTCAGCTCACGAGTCTGACCTCGCTGCTTGCCATCCTTTCTGTGACAGATTTGCCGCAGGTTTCGGGATGAAGCCACCTGCAAGGACACCTGTCCACCCTTAATGCTCTACAACCCCACCACGTACCAGATGGATATGAATCCAGAAGGAAAATACAGCTTTGGCGCCACTTGTGTGAAAAAGTGCCCACGTGAGTTACGTGTGATGAACCCTGGAATGCCACTGTCTCTGAGCAATTCACATGGAAGCTTGTTAGTGTGTTTGCCTTACGGTCCAATGGGAAAGTATGTGCTATCTAGTGCTGTGATGAAGGACCAGGGTCTTGCCTAAAGAGCACAGAGCTATGTTGTACAGCAAAAGGCACTGCTCACTGAGACCAACACTGCCCACTCACCAGGAGAGGGAGACCCAAGTGGGATGTCATGCTATGAAGACCAGCCTGCCCTCCAGAGGAAGACTACCACTCGTCCCTCTGGACCCTGAAAGCCCTGAAAGTTCCAGAGGCCCAGAATATTCCATTTTCCAATTGACAGCAAAATGTACTCCACAGGCCCCTTTCTCTTTGCTGTTATAAGCCTTTGTGGAACAGAACACTGTATTATAGAGTATGTCATTAAACCTCCCTGATGTCTTCAGTGCTTTAAATTCTGGTAAAAGTCCTCTTGGGACTGGTATTGTTTCAGATTGGATTTCTAAGGTGATTTTGCCTTCTAGTAGGCTGTAGGGTTTGGAGAAGTGGTGACATGGACTAGAAAGTGAACACTTGGTTAATTAAAGGGCTTTAGAAACCAGCCTTGAGGAGCAGGAGGTGAGATTAGTGAAGGAACAAACTTTTAAAGAACAATTATGATAAGAAGAAGATTCATCTTACCAGATCTGTGCAGCAGATTTAATCTGGTACAAAAATAAGCTACACACAATCACACGTCAATGAAAGGTAATAAGGAATGGAGATACAGCTTTTTCCAGGGTATCTAACAGAGATAAGATCTTTGAGCTGGATCCTAATGGAGCTTCCAAACCCACTAAGAGCCTAACAGAAGGCAGAGTAAGAATGTCTTTGAAGGGAAACAGAAGTAGACAATTCACAGAAGATTCCAAATGTCCAACAAGTGTTACTGGGAAGTTAGTTACTAAATTCAAACTTGGGACACCTCAAGTTCCTCAAAAATAAAGCAGCCATCTCTATGCATACATTTGCATAAGGGTGAAGGAGACCAGAAGCAGACCCCCTCGATCCTTCCAGGACTCCTCGAATACAGTCTTTTCAGATCAGAATGGCACCCCAGAGGATATACGAGGTGTTTACCACAGACTGAAATGTCACCTCAACCACAGTCGCTTCAGGGAAGAGTGGTCTTTGTTCAGGGTCACATGCTTTTTTTAGTAAACACGAGACCAGAGCAGGCACACAGGTACAGACATGAGGTAAGAGCCCATGACACATAGAACCCAAGAACAGAAATGGAAGTAGTGATACTAGGAAAGGTGGGGAGAGGTGGGGAGAAACTGATTGCAATCATTGACACATAGCCACACACATACATCCTTCCAGTGATGGGAACAACAGAACCCATAGGGGAAGGTGTAAAATATGAAAATAATAATAATTTATAATTTATCAAGAGGTTATGAGGATGGGAAGAGGGGAGGGCAGTGGGGGGGAGTTGCGGGGAGAGTTGCTGATACCAAGGTGTCAAATAGAAAGGAAATGTTTAGAAAATAATGATGACATCATATGTACAAATATGCTTGATACAATTGATGTATAGATGTTTGAAGAGCTATCAGAGTCCCCCAAAAATGAGCTTTCTATTAAAATAAGACTTTTAAAAAATAAATCAACAAATACACACTTGAACTTTCACTCTAATGTGATGATAAAATGTATATGGGGGTAGGGTTAGAGGAGAAAAGAGGTGAGCTTCCAAGAGGGTTTTTAAATCCATAGGCACGCAGAGTGTTTTCTCCCTAACACTTCAATTCCGTGCCACAGAGGAAATATCCCACTTTCCCCCACTGGCTAGTGTAGAGTGCTTAGACTCTTGAGCTTGACTCTCTTTTGTTGTTGTTGTTGTTGTGTTAATAATTTTACTGGGGGCTCTTACAGCTATTATAACATTCAATACATCATCTGTATCAAGCACATTTGCACACATGTTAACATATTCATTTCCAAACATTTTCCACTTGAGTCCTTGGTATAAGCGCCTCTTTCCTCTTCCCCAGCCTTTTTTTTAATGAATCGTTTTATTGGGTACTCATACACATCCCCACATGATCCATGCATACATCAATTAGATGCAGGCCTCATTTGCACATTTGTTGCCATCATCACTCTCGAAATATCCTCCCTCAACTTAGGCCCCCAGTTCCTGCTCCCCTATTTCCCTTCCCCCCCCCCATGAAGATTTAATATTTTACAAATTGTTATGACTGTTCCATATAGTACTCTGTGCAATGTGTCCCTTCACTCACTTTCCCATTGGCCATGCCCCAGAGAGGAGGTTATATGTAGATCCCTGAAATTAGTTCCCCCTTTCTTCGCCTCTTTCTGTTTGCCACCTTCCCTTCCTTTGTCTCCCAGTGCTTTTCATCAGCCCCTTTGTGGCGGGATGGGAGAGCATGCGTGCGAGGTCCAGGAACACCTGGGCCAGCTTTCACCACCTGCCTTTCATGTCTCCTCCTCAGATAACTACGTGGTGACAGATCACGGGTCCTGTGTCCGTTCCTGCGGTCCTGAGAGCTATGAGGTGGAGGAGGACGGCGTCCGAAAGTGTAAAAAGTGCGAGGGGCTGTGTCGTAAAGGTAGAAAGTGATCTTCATTTTCCCTTGGAAGTAGAGGTCCCCCTCTGACCCCCTCCCCTGCAAGCCCCTCGGCATTATCCTTAGAAAAACTTTGAATAAACCTCTTTGTTCATCTTCAGCTATGTGCTCCTTTCTTTATCCCATGGGCTGTACTTAGAATATCCTGTGTCCATTTCCACCTATTTATCGTTTATAAAAAAAAAAACTGCCATATTTCCAAAAAATTTGCCATATTGCTTAACTCTCTCCATATGTTGATCGATTTATGTACATATATGTCTTTTGGCCATGTATGTCTTTTTTTTTTTAACCAAACTGTTTTACTCTGAGTAGTCACTATAACTTTTCACTCCTCAACAATAAGACAACATGTATTTCTTAGAAACACAGTCTTCGGTATCAAAGACCATTTCATACTCAGCTAACGCTGATTCAATAAAACCTCACCCACTGTCATCAAGTGGAATCTTGACCTATATAGCGTTTCCGAAGTTATAAACCTCTTATTGAAGCAGATAACTTCATCTTTCCCCCACGGAGTGACTGGTAGGTTTGAATCCCTGACTTTTGAGGTCTGTAATTCAATGCTTACCCAGCAGTGTCACCGGGACCCTTTATTGATTCAATAGTGGCCTACTATTCCATTTCACTGTAACTCTCATTTCCCCGTGAATCATTGATAATTGCTTTTCTTTTTCTCTTAAAGCCCATGAAGTGTCATGGGTCTCACATAGATCTCTTGCCTCTGTAACCTTCTTCAATTAAAAGAGTTTCTTAGATCCCCTCTCTCTCCAAGTTTTGGGATTATTTGGTTTTTCCCAGTGTTTTATGACACTGGTTTGGGGGGATTTCTTTCTTTGTCCTAAGAGACTTTATTTTTTAGAGCAAGGTTAGGTGAAGTTTACAGAAAAATGGAGCAGGAGGAAGAGAGTTCTCCTATGCACTCTACAGTCTGCACAGTGTTTCTGCCACTACCTTCTAGGCATAACTGTCTGCTGGAAAGCAGTGGGTTTGATGTTGCCCGTTGGTGTAGTCCGTTTATCATCTGTGATAAATAATCCTTAGTGATGGATTATTACTAACTGGAGTCCATTATTGATTTGAAGGTTTACTCTGTGTGGTGAGCTCCGTGGGTTTTCACAAACACTTCCACGTCTCCATAACAATCTTATCATATATTTGTATTTTTCTTTTAGCTACCAGACTCTGGTTTGGCAGTCAGATCCTTTGAATTCTAAACAACCCCAGTGACAGGATTTCACAACCAATTGTTAGATGGCTGTGTTAGACACTATGGAAGGTTTGAGGGAGGAATGTCAGGCAGACCTCATGGGAGCCACTTACTGCTCAAGACAAGAGCAGAGTCTGTGGCTGAGGCCAGCTCAAGGACAAAGCCAGCAACAAAGGACTCCCGAAAGAGAGGCAGCAGTGAGGGACGGGGTGGTGGAAAAGAAGGGTGACTGCCTCTGCAGGAAGGGGCGGCGTGGAGACATCGCTAAAGGAAGTGGACAAAGAGCAACTTGCAGTCAGCTGTGGGGGTACAAGTAGATTTGGCAAGATGGTGCGGAAATAAAGGATGAGAAGGCTCCATGTGGTGGTAAACAATTGTCTGAGCGAGACAGAGCAGCTTCCTGATGAAGATGGGATTTGGGGTGGGGATTCGGGCATGGAAATAAATTAATAAATGACCTTCGGGTGCCTGGGACATTCTGGACAGACAGATGTGAAAATAAAATGTAGGGAAACACAGGAGGCAAAAAGCAGTCAACCATCTGATAAATGTCATGATTACACCATTTGATAAAATGTACCATTGCAAAGTCATTAAAAATCATGACAGAAGAAAGGTTCAGGCTAAGTAAATTTAATTATCTTCAACTTAAATATCTGTTATGATGTAATCATAGGGAACAGCAAGAAAATACTCCAAGATACTAAATATCGGTACAGGAATTTCTGATGATTTTTTCCTTCTTATTCATCTTCTGTGTCTTCAATGTTCTCTTAGATAGACACACCTTCCCTTTTCTTACTGTTGTGGTAAATACACATCTATAACAAAAATATTTGACATTTCAACATTCCTCAGCCGTACAAGTAATTAAAACTAATTATGTTCAGTATGTTATTGAACCTTCACCGGACACCTTTCATTTTTAAAACATATGTGCACAGTCGAGTTTTAAAGCAGAAGCTCATCCTGCAGAACGAGTTTGAGGCCATGGAAAGGCAGAGAGTATGGGATCAAGGGCCAAGGGGGTAGGAGGGGGCTCTGGTTAAAGCTGCTCAAACACAAGCAGCACTGAAGGCACTTGAAGCACTTGAAGGACCAGAAGTCACTGCCCTGCTTCTCAGGGAAGACGAGCAGGAGGCAATGACTGCACACCCTTCTCTCAGCGTTGTGGCTGAATGAGAGAATTAAGAGGGTTGTTTCCACCATGGTGGAGACAGCCTTCCCTGCTGTCCAACAGTCCAAAAATCTGCTCCTGTTGAGCCTGTCTGGACTGGTGGCCATGCCACATGTGTCCAGTAGAACTGCATTCTGTGGGATGTTCACTGGATGCTTCTCTTCAGTGACCCTCCAATCCTTTCTTCCAAGCTGGCTATGGGTGGACTTTGGTGGCCAACCTAGTTTTTTAGCAAATGCTAGGAAAATAAATCTCTCTCTTCTCTTAACAGTTTGCAATGGAATTGGAATTGGTGAGTTTAAAGACACGCTTTCCATAAATGCTACAAATATTAAGCACTTCAAAAATTGCACGTCTATCAGTGGAGATCTTCATATTCTGCCAGTAGCATTTAAGGGGTGAGTCACAGATACAATGACCTGTGGGAAGAGAAAGCAATAGTAATCTGCTTCCTTAACTGATGCTGAGAGTTAATCAATACTCTTTCTGTTCTTTGTTTCAGTGACTCCTTCACACGCACACCACCTCTAGATCCAAAGGAGCTGGACATTCTAAAAACCGTAAAGGAAATAACAGGTTTGTGTTCTCTCTTATAGGATTTCAGTGGGAAGTCTGTCTTATGAGGTGCCACACATCAAGTACCCTTGCTACGAGGTTTCCAATTCATTCTTGCGCAGGCTTGTTCCTAACAAAATGTGTTTAAGCATGTCTCGACAATCAGGGAATGGCTACAAACAAGTTTTCTCAGTATTACGACTTATCCTAGTCTCATTATGGCACCTTCAAAGGGACAAGATGCCCTGTAAAAGCAGTGGCGTTGGAGGGCTTCTGATGGACCAGTTAAATTCAAGACAGAAAGATTGATTCAGAAGGTTGGGCAGGTATGGTAGCTTTGATAGACTTTTCTTGAAGGGCACAGGAGATCCATGGGAGCTTTTCATGAAGTTTTCAGAAGATGAAAAACTGCACTGGGGAGAAAAAGCAAAGAAAAGGACACCATGAATTATGTTCCATCACAGTGCACCTGCTTATATTTCAAGCGCAGCATAGTTTTCCCTGAGTGACTTTCATTGGGAAATGTAACCCTCTCCACTGCACAGCAGGGATCCTGCCCCTCCCCCTGTCACCCCCAGCTTCTTTGACTCTCCACACTCAAAGAAGAATCAACAGAAGCACAGTGGAGTCCTTCAAGGCAGCCAAAATAGTCATTCTGACATGTTGTATGTTGTAAATCAAAGAACATAGAATTGTTTGGGACCATTAGAGAGTCGGACACACTGCCTTTAGAAATATATAGCCCTAGAAACAATAGTTTCCCATTTTGACATTTTTGAAGACTGGATTGAAATGGAGAAAGCATGTAGGACTCTCTGTAGGTACTGACAGCTCCATAAATGACAGCTCTGTAGGAGAACGGGCCCCTGTAAGGTGTCATCAGGTATGGAGCCCAGTAACTGTTTCAGACCTCAGCACATTAGGGATGGCCTGTTGGGCAGGGTTAGACTTTAGGAGCAATGTCACAAGAGTTGTGTAATTCTACAGAAGCATGTGACCTGGTGTGGGCATGCATATGTGTTTTTGTTTTGTTTTTCAATAGGAAAAATCAAAAGAATCACATCTAAAGTTTTCACATTTGCTGCTCATAATACAATCCCCGAGACTCCTAGAATAATATCCCATACAAAAAAGAAATGTGTATATGGGTGGGAGTTTTTTTTCCTGTTTGGTATGAAACCTAGGATTGGTTCAAGTAGAAGCAAAGGTTTCTGGGAGGAGTAGCGAGAAGAGGTGGATGAAGGAGAGCTGATAGCACTGAGTTCACAAAGGAAGAGAATGATTTGAAACTGGTTGTGGGAGCAATTGTAAAATACTGCCTAGGGCCTGAGCTCCAGTGGCGTAGTGGTTGAGTGCAGGACTGCAGCTCACTGACTTGACGGTTGAAATCCAGCAACAGGTCTCCAGGAGCAAGGCTGGGCCTCTCACTCCCACCAGAGGACAGTGATGCCCCCCCCCAAGAAAAACAAAAGCAAAACAAAACAAATAAACAAAAAAAATACTGCCTTACATGACTGAACTATGGAATGAGATATCTGTACTACCTCCCAATGGAATGGGTGGAAAAAAAAAAAGAAAAGTAGAAATAATAAAGAGAAAAAAAAGTAGTCAACCTCTTTTCTCTGTGTATTTGGGGGATGGGGCAGGGGGAGGGTGGTAGTAAAGAATGACACAACTGCTGTCTTGATGAGGTGTAAATTGTAGAGCACAGAGGTCTTTATGGAAAGTTTGGAAATGGAAGCACCTCACTCAGATGTGCATAGACCTACAGGGAAGATATGATGTTGTGTTAGTCAAGGTTGACTAGAGAAATAAACTCATGGACATGCTCATACATGGATAAGAAAGAATGTTATACACAAGAGCAAATATACATCTAGAAAACATCCCAGCTCAGTCCAGTCCACTCCCATAAGTCTGATATTAGTCCGTATGTCCAGTACCAATCTATAAATTTCTCTTCAGACTCACCAGCACATGCAATCATGCTGAATACAGGAAAATCACAGGCCAGTGGGCAGGAAATCTTGTGGATCCAGTGCATTAAAAACATCTCAGCACTGTCAGGGGTCTGCACTTGGCTTCTCTGGCTCCATCGGCCCCTCTCCATGTCTTCTCCACAGGGATGTTTTTCGGGGAGTCAGCCTGTGTCCTGCCTCCAGTGAGCTCTTTTATTACCTTAGCTCTGCCAAATCACGTCATCAAGCTACTACCTGATTGACAGACTGAACACCACCCTTTCAGTCTGAACCCTCAAATTGACACCAAACAATGTAACTGCCACATATGTGAAACAATACCTTCGCATTGTGATATTTTTGCTTAATAATGTTTCTGTGATTTTGTACCGATGCTTTGCTTGGCTTTGAAAAAGGGCGTGGGGTGGGGAGGAAGCATGGAAGTGGCTATGTCTGAGCCTTCTTTCTGCCTTACAGGGTTCTTGCTGATTCAGGCATGGCCTAAAAACAAGACTGACCTCCATGCTTTTGAGAACCTCGAAATCATACGTGGCAGAACAAAGCAACAGTGAGTTGGCCCTCCTCAAAGACTGGCTGGCTTATTTACTGATTACAATACTGATTATGTAAAATTGAGGTTGCTTCCAAAAACGTCTTGAGTCTTCCTCTCTGATACTAAATTTGCAGCAAACAGTCCCTCTCCAAACACTGACTTCTGCTCTGAATTCTCCTTTGCCCACAATTGACACAGCAAGTATCGAGTTTGCCGATTTTGTTATATGATTGGTAACATCAACTACCATGCTTAGTTGTCATAAGAAGTCTATTGACACACAATCCAGGGCCCCATGGGAGACTCCTAGCCAACCGCTCTACTATTTATAAAGAGTGACCCTCAGCCACCTTTACCCAAGAAGATTGCTAAAATACCAGCCACTGTGAACACATTAGAAGTATGTGAAGGGCACATGGATGAAGAGTAGTGGGGGATATATAACTGAGTCCACCTCCTCTTCAACATCCAGAAATGCCTGCTACCCCTTCTTGCCTTAAACTATGTCCCATAGCCACGCTATCCATCAGATATAGTGATTGCTTTTTATCATGCACACACAAAAATATCTTTTATCACATAAACCAAAATTTTTTGTCACACACAGACAGTAAAAAGGGGGTAGAATGCCATGTGTCTGTAGTGTGGCTGAGAGAGGTTGGCACTTCGGGTTTGGGTTACCACACGTCTTTATTTGCTCTTAGGTTATTAAGGAGAAAAAGGTCTATAATGGTGTGTTGTATAAGTGATTTGCTTCCAAGTTCTCTCTCTCTCTCTCTGTCTCACACACACACACACACACACACACACACACACATATTGCTTTAATGGAGGTCCAGGCAGCACAGGAATCTCCCAGAACCCCAGGGCCAAATGGCAGTAGAACCCTTCCCAAGGGAAACACCTCCTTTCTCCTCCAGCTTTCATTGTTCCTTCCATAGTGCTTAAACCACTTCAGCCTAATTTTAGAATTCCTGGATTCCTATTGTGGATGATCAAATACTCCACAACTAATCAAAAAATTGGCCATACAAACCTATCCCAAAGCACTTCCAAAATAAGGCTTGACTGTCCTCCTTCCATCATCTAAAACCTTAGAGGGCACAGTTCGACTCAGCAAAGATAGGATTGCGAGGATTTGGGTCCACTTTTAAGCCATGTAACAAACACCTTAGTTTTACCTGTTATGTCTTATTTTGCTGGTTAAAAAAAATCTGCCAAGGTATTTCTCTTCCTACCCACCTTTATTGTCTTTTTCTCTGTCCTCTCAATAATCAAGTTGCCTCCTCTTCTTAGTCTAATTACAAGTCTCCCTACTTTTCCCTTTCCCTTTCCTGCCCCCACCCCCCAAACACAGTTCTTTCGACAAGTAAAGACATGTGAAGAGTTTATGCTGCTATAAAGGCTCCTTACCCAACCCAACTGGGTCATAATCTATTGAGTCCTACCACCACCCTTCGCTATAGGATGGTCTGAAATTGTTTTTGCCTCTAAGAAGGGTCAGCATTTGTTAGCACCTTCTCATCCATTACATTGGATAGCCACCTGCGGGGATGGCAAGGATCCTGGATAGTGCCCCGCACGCAATCCATTGGGCATCCACTCATGGTTGTTGCACCATTAGCATCTTATTCCTTAGAGAGCTGGAGCCTTTCCAGAGATGTGTTGGCCAGTCATGAATCATGCAATGTCTCATAAGGCTGAAAGGACTGGAAAAGGAAGAGGAGGGAAGGAGCTGGCTTATAGGAACAGCAAAGGGTCTAATGGAAAGAGCACTATTGGCAGTAGAACACAGACAGGAAGGGAGGTGCAGGGGGACCAAATGCCCTATGTATTCAAAGGTCATGAATAAAAGGCTTTACAAAAATAAAGTCACATTTAGGATTTATAGACATATATTCTTATACACTCTCCTGAAAGATGAGAGAAAGGAGAGATGAATTGATTCCAAGGAAGAACTGGAGGACCACACTGATGTGGCCCACAGACGGGAGACCAGGGATGGCGGAGATTCATCTTCGCCTGCCACTGAGGCAGGCCGACTTGATTCCAGGTGTGACCCACCCCAAAGCAAGACCAGTGTAACAGTCAGGAGGGAATCACTGCCAGTCAGTCAGGCAGTGGTCTCAGGTCCCCAACACTGGGCCCTTCACCTTTCAGAGGAACTGGGTTGTGGAACTGAGAAGTGGGGAGACATGGTTGAGAGAAAGAGAGAAGAACTGGGTGAGGAGTTCCCAAGTGGACTCTAAACTTTTGTAACCCAGTCCCCGAATTATCAATCATTTCATTGAGTCTTGTTTCAGCACGCCCATTCCTACACAGGTGTCAAATGAGCTTTCTGTTGTCAGACATCACTTGTAAACCACCATGAAAACTCCTGCACTGGGTACACAAGGCCTTCTGAGCTCTGTCCTCTCTCACTCTCCCAGGCCCATCTTGCCTCCTACCTCTGGTTTCATGGTCCAGTAAAGGCTTGTGTTTCTCAGCATACACGTGATTTCTTCCCTTCTGCTCCTCTCCTGTAGCTCCGTGGCACTTCTCCACCTCTTACAATCATTTGGTCAAGTAGCTGTCTTCCAAATTTCCTGGCATAGAGCAGGGAGTGTTTCCACGGTTTCTTCAGTATGCTGAAACATTCCAATGGGTATTCCACCCATTCCAGGAGCCTTGTTTTCGGCTAATGCATTCAGTGCCATTTAAATTTATCCCTTCAGCACCATCTGGTTCTTGCTCATATGCTACCGCCTGAAAGGGTGAACTCTGGACTAGTTCTACTTGGTACAGTGACTGTGTTCTTTCCATCTTCTCTTGATGCTTCTCGAATCATTCAATATTTTGCCTATGGAACTTTGATGATTGCAGTTTGAGGCTTGAATTTTTTTCTTGAGTTCTTTCCGTTTCAGGTATGCTGAGAGTGTTCTTGCATATTTTCTAGGTTCTTGCGTATTTTGTTATAATGTTTGGCTCGGTCTTCTCCAACTACCCTTTGGAACTTTCTATTCAGCTTCTTGACTTCATCCTTTCTTCCATTTGCTTTAGCTCTTCTGTGATTAAGAACAAGTTTGAGGCACTTCTGACATTCACTTTGATCTTTTCTTTCCTTTCTGTCTTTTTAATGACCTTTGCTTTCTTCCTGAATGTTGTTCCTGCTGTCCTCCCCTAGCTCATCAGGTCTTCTCTCACTAGTGTTCAAGGCTTCAAATCTGTTCTTGCGATAGTCTCACAACTCAGATGGGATAGATTCAAGGTTGCATTTTGGGAAGAATGGATAAGAGTCACATTAGGAGATTTCCCTTCATCATGATCCCCATGAAGCAAAGAGTATCTTGACAGTACGGGAGATGTATTTCTTCACCTATGTAGATTTGAGAAAGACTTTCACTGTCAAAATGTGTTCTGTAACACAACCCGACAATTGGTAAAATATATTTGAATGTTGGAGGGGTTAGAAAATATTTTCACTTCCTGGGTACAATATAAGCTTCTAAGAAATAGAACAACGAATTTCAAGACATAAGTATTAAGCCCCAGTCTGTCAAACACTGAGTTGAAGATGCTAAAATGAATACAGAGCTGGATTGTCCCTGGAAGAGCTAAAAACATGCAATTTCTAAAAGTTGCACTGCGTCGTACCTTGCAGTTATGCAAATTGCATGCCGTGTAAGGTAGTTTCAGTATATCTACGGCTATCTGGTAAGACAAAATCAAGTTCTTTATGACATCACTTCGAGTTCTGCTTATTTCCCTTTCCTCCAATGTATAGTGGCCAGTTCTCACTCGCGGTTGTCGGCCTGGACATAAGCTCCTTGGGATTACGTTCGCTCAAGGAAATAAGTGATGGAGACGTGATCATTTCTGGAAACCGGAAATTATGCTATGCCAATACAATAAACTGGAAAAAACTCTTTGGGACTACCAGTCAGAACACCAAGATTATCAACAACAAAAATGTAAAGGACTGTGGTAAGTAATGACCTTTTCTTTTGGTCATGAAGATTGTTCAAGTAGACCATTTCTTTCCACTTATCCTGAGGGACCATGCCTGCTCATTTCAGTCAATTCCTTTATTCCTGAAGAACTACACTGTGAAGGCACCCTATTAAATTTATCAGAATTCTTTCCAGATCATTTTCATTCCATAGAATGATCTCGGAGGCTTACGCTGCCAATTATTTGTGATTTAGGAACTAAATATATTATTTACTAAGTTCTATTTTAGCACTAGGTTCCTTCCTGTTTCTTTTAGTCTTCACTGATGGATACATGTACACACAAGACATACTCCCTACCCACAGAAACAGATGAGCATTCCCTGTACTGGTTTGAAAGTCCTAAGTCATCTTATAAAGCTGGAAAGTCCACGGTAACCTGGTAAAATGACTCCGGGCCCTGGCAGAAGCAGACTTAAGTTAAAATCATGACTTTGACCCTTTCTAGCTCTGAGACCATGCTCAATTTATTTGACCTCTTTAGTCTTTCACTTTCTTAGCCATAAAGAAAAAGGGGTAAGGGTTTCCATACCCTAATGCTATTGAGAGGATTAAATAGAATTTCATATGCAGTACACAGAGCTGGTGTTGAATACATATGATCTGAGCAACTGATAAAATTGCTGTCAGCTTTCGCTTTGATCAGAAAAATGCTAAGCAGGTCTAAGATACCTTCAGTATGGAAATAATGAACTTTCACCAGCTACCCAGGAAGCCTATATTGCGTGATTATTTGTTTTCTGGAGACCAGAAACACAGCTCAGCATCACAGGGAACAGAGCACCCCCCTCCCCCACTGATAGAGCTGTTTCTGATGATCACCCTGATCTCTAGTCCATTCTTGACACTTTGGTGTTTGTACTGTGTTCACAGAGTACATGGGCCAAGTTTGTAATCCCTTGTGCTCGTCAGAGGGCTGCTGGGGCCCAGAACCGAAAGATTGTGTCTCCTGCCGCAATGTTAGTCGAGGCCGGGAATGTGTAAGCAAGTGCAACATTCTGGAGGGGTAAGATATTCCTTTTTATCCCTTTATTTCTATCCAAAAATAAAATGTCTGATGGTGTTTTAAAGTTCATAGCTTGGTTCCCTTGCCCCTCTTATTTTTATTTTTTATTTTTGACAAAATTATTTATCACTGTGTTTATCTGGGTAGACTACAGAAGCAAATTCATAAACACTCATGTGTGTATGAGAGAAAGATTTATATACAAGAGCAGCTGTACATTAAGAAAACATCCCAGCCCAGTCCAGATTAAGTCCTTAAGTCTAATATTAGCCCACATGTCCCATATCAATCTGCAAAGTCCTCTTCGGACTCATGAAACACATGTAATGATACTGAATGCAAGAAGATCATTGGCCAGTGGGTGCAAATATTGTGGATCGAGTGGTGATAGAAGCATCTCAGATAGAGCTGACAGGGGCCTCCATGTGGCTTCTCCAGTTCCCAGGGTATGAGGTCTATCAGTGTAGTGCCATGTGTCTTGTCAGTAGAGCATCTCTCAAGGAGCGATCAGAGAGAGAATGTCTCCCACCTCCACAGAGGAAAATACAGGCATTCCCAGCATTCTCAGGAAAAGGTCATGCCTACACAGAGGCCTCACTGGCTATGACCCAATTGACAAATTAGACTCCACCCCTTCAGTCTTAATCCTCTCAAGTCCCAAATGGACACCAGACTATATAATGACCAGAATCACCATAGGAAATAAACTTTTTCTTTCTTTTTATTATTGCTGAGATCATGCAAAAATGCAAAATGTGTAAGACAACCTTTTTCGCATTTATTTAAGTTTTAATATAAACTCTCCCAGTAGCATCATAACCTCATTACCTGCTCTGCCCTTAGTAGAGAGGAATACCTTCTCTGAAGAATTATGCTATGTGCCTTATAAGTCCCCAAATTCATTAACTTCTAGAACGTTCTTTTCAGAAGTAGATTATACTTTTCTAAGTTGCATAGAGCTTCCAAAAACAAATAGAACCATGCATAAATGGTTTTTATGACCACAACCACAGCCATTCTTCTTGCTGTCTAAATATACTAATAAGCAATATATTATCTGATTGATATTTGCCTTGTGCTCAGTGACAAAGAAATAAGCAGTCATATAAATGTTTACTGAATCTTATTATAATTAGTATAAAGGACAGCCAATCCACACTATGAGAATTTTTATATTGATGGAGGGGCTTCAAATGACCACAAATAATAATGAGAAATATGTTGATAGAAAAGGTAAATGAATGGATAGAAATGGCCAAGTTTATGAAATAAATGAATAAAAAGAAAAATGCTGTGCCATGGGAGACAAACAACAGAAACACGGATGAAGAGAGTGGATGATGTAAAATATGAAAATATAAATAACTTATAAAATGTCAAGGATTCATGAGGGTGGGAGAGCGGGAAAGGGAAGGGGGGGGGGGAAAGGAGTTGATACCAAGGGCTCAAGTAGAAAGAAAATGTTTTGGAAATGATAATGGCAACATCTGTACAAATGTACCTGACATAATTGATGTATAGATTATTATAAGAGCTGTAAGAACCCCCAATAAAATGATTACTTTATTTATTTAAAAATGAAGAAGAAAAAAGAGATAGGATCCAAAAGAAATTCCAGGTGACTGGAGGATTTCTCTTGCTGCCAGGTAAGCTTTGGACAGTTGACCCTGAGGTCAGCAACTCAGAATCACCAGTCAGTCTGTGGGAGAAAGATGAAGCTGTCCACTTCCCTCGGGATGGACAGCCTCAGAAATCCTCCATGAAACCGAACAGGTTGGATAACAGTGAGTGGGTAGGACTCTCATAGAAGCCCGGTACCATAGTGGATTACACATTGGGCTGCTAACACCGACACCAGCAATTCTCCATAGGAGAAGAGTGAATTCCCTTAGAGGTGTGCAGTCTCTGAAACTCAGAGGGGAAGTTCTGCTCTATTCAACAGAGCTGATATGACTTGGAAGCCACGCAACCGGCATTGGGTTTGGGTGCTGATTTTGTAGGACCTCTCACATTCTTTTTTACATTCACGGCGTGGGCCACAGTTTGAATACAAACGTTTTCAAGTCAAGATGAGAAGACCAAGTTCAATCTGTAGTAATCCTTTAGTTAATATGTTCACTAACCCATCACGGGGAGGGGGGTGCATAATTGTTTGAACTTCTCATCGGAAATCTTGGTGAAACCAGAACACTACAGAGAACAGTTCAAGGTATTCTTATTGCTTTAAAAATTCAAAGCAATTAAAACACCCACTTAGTTGACACCCTGGAATCGCTTCCTTTAGTTAAAAGGATGCATGCTAGCTTTTCAAGACAGGCCCCCATTCTCTAGCACAGTATCCAATCAGAGTTTGATATTTGGTTAAATCTTCTGTTTGTCTGACAGGGGAACTTTCAGTGTGAACACTCCCTGACTGCTGTGTGGAATGAAGATCAGCTTTTAATTACCAGACAGTTTTCTCTCTTCTTAACAGCTGTCACAACCATTTCATCTTTTCAATCAAGTATCAACTTCTGGCTTGACATTGATCCTTGAAGAATGTTGAAAATGTTACAAGCAACATATTTTCACACCTGTGTTTCATTTGTACTGTTTTCACCATGAGCCCTCAGAGCCGGTTGGGTACCCCTCACACATCTTTTTCTCCTCTCTGTCCTAGTTTGGTCTTAGTTCATTTAAATATTGAAGACTTAGATTCAATGAGTGGAATCACTTCATTATGTCACAGTCTATCGCCAGCAATGTTTCACTATTTGCATCTCAACTGTTTGGCCTTAACCTAACGTTATTTTTGAGTTTCTGAATTTGTGTTTCCTGAAATCTAAGCAGATGGGTGGAGAACCTGGAGGCCACTCTGAGGACTGGAGCAAGCCCTCAAGGAACGGTGTTCATCTTCTTCTTCTTCTTCCTTCTCTCAGGGAGCCACGGGAGTTTGTAGAGAAATCTGAGTGCATAGAGTGCCATCCAGAATGTCTGCCCCAGCACATGAATATAACCTGCACGGGACGAGTAAGGAGCCTCTTTATGATTATCTTCACTCCCACTTCCCAGGGAAACCACACTCCTAGCAAGAGAACCATGACAACGACCAAAAACCACCCAATGACACCACTTCTGAGAGCAGATAGGGTGTAATCCTGCAACCGTGAGAAGCTAGCTGTGTTGTCCATCAAGTATCCCCCAAAACATTTAACGATGCCATATGTTCACCCTACAGGGACCAGGTGGTGTTATCGAGCAATAGTTCGATGGCCAGCCACGGGATCACTGATTCAAACCCACCAACCACTTCACAGGAGAAGATGAGGCTGTCTGCTCCCAGCAGGATGGACGGCCTAGGAAACCTATATGATTTGACTCGATGGGCGTGAATATCTATGTACCATGAGCATGAACGCCCCCAGTAAATAGTGACTTCTCCAGATTTTTATCTCTAGGAGTCATGTTGTTAGCAGCCGCCGTGCTGACCCCTGACCCCACAGTGACCCCCATCCAGGCACAGCAGGATCAGACCCTTGTGGTCCATGTGCTTTTCACTGGTTAATGTTCAGAAAGAGCTCCCCAGGCCTTTCTCGCTCAAACCTGTGCAGCCTCCTAGCAACATACAAGCTATATGTCGCGGGACTTACTCCATTGTCAGCCACTGTTCACTGTTTTAGATGCCTGTCTTTATTGCTTCATCTTTTCGATAAACCACTATCAATCTTTTATATAACATTAGCATAAAATAATTAGTAGAAGAATTTTGAAAGAGCTCTTGATTCATAGTTTCGCATGATCAATAATCACCTTTTCAAAATGTGAGAATTCAGACTCTCTTCTCAAAGTCTTAATGCTGTTTATATTAATATATGTATATATATATATATGAGCTTTGACTGGATTTGAGCTTCAAAAGTTATCTTTTATCCTACTAATTAAATGCTTCTCAGAAGTCTCTCAAAATGAGACTGAGATAAAGAGTCTATGCTGTGAGGTAGAGAGCACCAACATGGCTGATTTAGTAGAACCCTGATTTATTTGTTTAAATTTTCACCGTTGACATTAACCAGAGCTCGGGTCTGAGTTCTCAGTTGTTCTGGCTCTGGGTGTGTGTAGCCGTTGAGTGGACCAAATGGAGGGAGATATTAGAGAATGTAGACACCTGAAAATTCCTTCCTTGAAAATTTTATTTAGGTCCCTTTATGAAGTGTGGGGGGGGGGGGGGAGACACTCCCTGAGAGGGTCTAGGGCTTTCCCTTCTAAAAGTGTAACAAAAGCAGTCCAAGTATTATAAACAAAGTCAAATATATCATATGACACCATTAATTATGCAACCACCCTGCACTCACACTTGCCACTAGAGAAACCCAGAATGTGCCTGGACAAGCCTGACTTCCCTCAGCGGCTCGCTCCCTTCAACTTCAAATATGACCTGCAAGAAAGAGTGTCCGCCCATTAAAAAAAAAAGTAGACATGAAGCTTAGTCAATATCGTTTTAAGAAGGAATGGTATTCATGATGTATGAAGCAAAATGTAATTGCTGTCCAGCTTCATTTCTTTTTTCTCTTTTTACATATTATATGCATTTGAAGTCGGGAGATTTCTTTACTAAACTCTTAACTGTACTCATATTAGAAAAGAGCAAGCATCGAAGGTTTGGTTTCTCCTTTGGGAAATTTTTATTGCTTGTATGTTTTTCCTAATTAGCATGTATTTTAGCTTGTAAAAAAGTAACTTTCTATTTCTAAAAGGGGAACCAATTTCAGGGATCTACATATAACCTCCTTTCTGGGAGACAGACGACAGGGAAGTGAGTGAAGGGACACATCTGATAGTGTATGATATGAAAAAGGAATAACAATTTATAAATTATTAAGGGTTCATGAGAGTGAAGGAGGAGAGGGAGGGAGGGGAAATATGGGGAGATGGTACTGGGGGCCTAGGTGGAGGGAGGATGTTTCGAGAGTGATGATGGCAACAAGTGTGCAAATGTGGTCTGCATACAATTGATGTTTGTATCGATCGTGTCAGGAGTTATATGAGCCCCCATGAAAATGATTTCTTTAAAAAAAAGAGGGAGCACCAGGGGGCAGTGATGCCCCCCCAAAAAAAAAAAACAAAAAAAAAAGAGGGGGAAAGAGGAGCTTATAGCAAGGGCTCAAGTAGAAAATATTTGAAAATGAAGATGGCAACATGTGTACAAATATGCTTGATACAAATGATGTATTGAATGTTATAAGAGCCCCCAGTAAAATTACTGGGGGACAAAAAGTAACTTTTTTGAGAGAGAGAGAGAGAGAGAGACTCTCCTAAATATCTGTCCCTGTTGGCATAGGGGCCTGACAACTGCATAAAGTGTGCCCACTACATCGATGGGCCCCATTGTGTCAAGACCTGCCCATCAGGAATCCTGGGAGAAAACAATACATTGGTCTGGAAGTATGCAGATGCCAATCACGTGTGCCACCTGTGTCATGCAAACTGCACTTTTGGGTGAGTACAGAGCTAGCCCCCAGAAAAGAAAATGCAAAGTAGCAAGTGGTTTCCATTCTAGAAAATTTATAGACTGAAAACATCTCAAATTTCCCGGTAACAAATTGCACACGCTTATATTTGAGTCTTTTACTTTTCCTGCTATAACATCAGGGATGTGGCAGCAGCAGTGACTTGATTCTGGGTAGATAACAGTGCTGGTGAGAATATCCCTGTGTCCCTCATAATGTTTGCGATATCAGGCACATTCAAATAAGAAAGAAGAAGGTCGAATAGGAAGGAAATAGGTCCTACCAGCTACTGCCCTGACCTCTTTTCATAGGATTTTACATTTTTCTTCAGAATACTAGAATTTCTAAAAAAATTTGCTGTTGTTTGGTATTTCATAAAACTACCATTTCGTAATCTTCTACTTAAAGATATTTAACTAATTGATCACTAAGTTGTCTCTATGTGAATTAAAACAATATTGAATTGAGTTATCACAAGAACTCTAAATGTATCCTCATTATTTATTGAAATGAAAAATTTGGCAGTCAAACTACATATTCCCAGCAATCTAGCAGAGATATATATAATATGTCATGTGTCCTTGTATCTCTCCAAGTCTTCAACCTTCTTTGTAACTGTTACTTTTTCTTTACCTGGACCCAACTCTTTCTAGCTTTATGGTCTTGGACAAATGATTTAAGACTAGAACTAAGTGTAGTCATTGGACTAGAGTGATAACTTCATGTTCCTGAAAGGAAAGATCATTGGATTACATTCCCATGGAAGAGTTAAAGCCTGGAATCAGGTTATCTAGAATTTGGGTGGACCGGATTATGATTTCTGTCATCCCCTCTCCCTGGATCTCAGCTAACGGGGGTCAATAGAAAGGCCCCATGATTCTTCAACAGTTTTATAAATATTTATTTAATCTCCCTGCGTCCAAACCTTCTTAGCCATTGACCCTCTAGCTGTGCATATCTTTTTGCTTTTGTTTTTAAGGAAATACTCATGGGTGACAAACTAATCTTCTGGGCTAAACGATTCTTAGTTTAAACATGATTTGAGGAGATCACTTTAACTGATGGTCTGAAGAACAACTGAGGGCCATAGTCTAGGGAACTCCTTTAGTGACAGCTGGTCTAACAAGTACATCTAGATCCTTTAAGAATTTGAATTTCTCTTCCATATGCTTTCCTTTTTTATTCAATGTTAAAATATGGTGTTTCTTATCAGAGCATTCAGTAGTAGAAGCCAGACACCACTTGGTTCTTCTTGTCTCAAGGTGGAAGAGGCTACCGGGCAGGTAGACAATTAGTCTTTATAATCCTGTTCCTCCCATGATTCTTAGGTGATTTCAAACTGCTAACCTTGCAGTTAGCAGCCCAATGTCTAACTACAATAGCCTTATCATCAGTATCCTCACGACTAGCCTCTTCTCTATCTCCTCACTATTACACGGTTCCATAAAATCCAGGCTTGGATATCAATCTGCAGCGATTCCACAATGATCCCAATAACAGCTTCTAGTCTTGGCATCTATGCCCCCATTCTTATAGACATTGCAGTGTCAGCCGTGAGCCAATGCCTGTATCAAAATATTATATTAAAACATTTCAATAATGGGGGTCAGAAGCTGTCTCCTTTGTTTAATGCACAGATCGACATGCAGAAAAAAATTGCTGGGTCTATGAACAAGTGAATAAATGCATGATAAATAGTTACTGAGGATGCATTGTAGATTCAATGATACATTGTTATTTTCATGATTTGAGAGTCATTTAGCATATATTACTTGATGATTTTATTTTATAAATCTCCAAGATAAAATACTGAAGAAGTTTTTTGGTTTCAATTCCCACAGCTGTGCTGGACCAGGTCTGGAAGGCTGTGCACCACTTGAGTACGTGTTACAACCTCATGGGCACTATCGGAAATGCTCATCCTCCAGCCCTGTCGCGTCCTTATTCCTGCTCTGAGACCCTACCCTCCTCCATGCCAATGTTGGGGGTGTGTCTGTGGTGGGCGGGCAGGCTGTGGGGGTCATGTTTCTTAGAATCTCGTGCTCAGAATCCAGCCACTTCTTTTCATACAGAAGGTATAGTGATGGTCTGGATGATTATGAAACTTCTACTGCTTCGTTCTGCTTCTTCTTTTTTTCCACTGTCACAATTGGTTCTGTAAAAACCTGGGTTTTAATGAACTCTGTGCATTAAAAAACAACAACAACTCCAGCCTAAGAATATTCTCCCCTCTTTACTTGCTCTTCGTAGCAAGCCACCTGCACTTCCTTCTGCATTTCCATTGTGATCGTTAATTGACAGTCACTTTTTGAAAGGCTGACTTGGGAAAAGCAGAACTGCCCATTACCACTCAGGAGAAAAGAGTAGTATCATCAATTAACCATGTCCAGAAGGGAATCAGGATAATAGCACACAGGACACCCAGGTGGCATCCCTGACATCCTCAAAGACTCTTAGATGTCATAGGCATCTCTGCCATTTCTAGTACTGCCTGAGAAATCCCTTCCGTCAACAGGCCCTGTTGATTAAGTGCACTCGTCTGCTGCAGGACTGGCCATGATTTAAGGAAATCAATTAAAGGAAATAAGACAGTTTCTCAAGGGATACCGTATTTGTCATACCATAAGATGCACTTTAAGTGAGGGCAAGAGAGGGTGCATCTTATTGTCCAAAAGTGTGCTGCCCCAGAATATTTGTTTATAACCTCATGTGCTTGCTTACTGTCCGCTGCTGTTTGCATGCTGCGGATTGCTGTGTGTTCGGGGGAAGTCCTGCCTTCTGGAGTCTCAGTGTCAGTCAGTCACATCATGGGCACACCACATGCCTCTCCTGCTTGTGTATGACACTGGCAGACCGACAGGATGAGAAAACTGAGACAGGAGGCAGTTCATCCCGGCCAGGGTGATGTGATGCAGTACAGTGTCATGACAGTCAGACAAAGAGCCTGTCATGGTAAGCGAGAGACATATAGTCTGTCCTGCCATGCAATTCCCTGCCTATCAGGTTGGTTGGTGCCCTTTAATAGTAATACCAAGTGGTTTGAGTTACTGTAAAGTACAATACTGAAGTGTGTGGAAATATGTCTCTCATAACTGACAGTTCTTTCACAACTCTATTTTCCTCAGAAAAACACCATTTCTCTAATGGTACAAAATGTCAAAGATGAAAAGATCAGCATATAAAATTCCGTTTAAACTGAAGGTCGTCAAATGTGCAAAAGAACATGGAAACAGCAGCGGAGAGACCTACTGGGTCACCTCCAAATGAAAAAATGATGAGAATGGAGAAAGCAGGAGAATAAGCTGCAAAAACTTGATCAAATTGAGCACCATTTTCATGGGCACGCTGAAAAATGGCCAGAGTTAGAAGTAGACATGAAAGAATGGATCACGCATTACTGGACTATGGGCTTCTCATTTTCTACAAAACTGATCACCTATGAAGCCAAACCAATTGCTGTAGAAAAAGTCATTAAGAATTTTATTGGCTCACCATCATGGCGCTACTGATTTATAAGGAGAAGTGGCCTTGCTATGCACACCAAAACTAGAATTGCACCCCAAAAAGCCACCAGAATATGAATTGAATAAGTGATTGTGAGCAACAGAGCTTCATAAATTCTAACACTAGCGATGATGGGTTTTTAGATTTCCAGAAAATTAAAAAAGAACTTGAGACTCCTTTGTTAATGAAAGTGATTTTTAACACCTCTGTTGAGTCTACACTGTTTTGATTTGCTTTAATAAATATTTTAGCATACTGATACTATTTGGTTCGAAATTTTTTCTTGTTTTCCTGCTCTAAAAACTGGGTGTGTCTTATGGTCAAGTGCATCTTATGGTCCAAAAAATATGGTACATTCCTCCTTTCATTGTTGCTGCCTCTTCAAAAACTCCAGCACCATGTTTTCTAAATTCATTGTGCAATGAGTATCTTAGGAACGAGGTGGTCCCTCACACTTCTATCTTGAAATCTGGCAATGGCCATTATTGGTTATACTTTTTATATATATATATATATTTTTTGTTTCCCCCCCTTTCCTCTTCACTCATGTATTTCTCTATCCTCCCCTTTTCCCTGGTTCTCAATGGAACATATACTTTTTTCTTACTCCTTACGTCCTTCAAGATTCCCTTTAAAATAGTAAAACTCATTAACTCAACCACATGCGTTAGGGACTGAGTATAATCCACCTGATGACTTGTGCACTCCATAAGAAGAAAGTGTTGTAAGCTACCCTTTTAATGATGTACCCTTGGCCCACTTAAGAGATATGTGAGAGGCTGTTGGCACATTTTGTATGTGCAAATAGTGTTGCTAATGACTCTCTGATAATCATTAACATCTCAACCTGAATACATTAATTAGTTTTTCAGCCAGCAGCCCAAATGTGATAGGTAGTTAAGAATAGAAGTCCTTGCAAATATCCGAAGTGGAGAATCCAGTCTTTCAGATGCCCCCTTCCCAGTGAATTTGAAAACTTGGGTTTTGATTCTTTACCTTTCCTAACATTAGGCAAGGCTTCCATGGAGAAAGGGTGCATTAAGAGGGCTTTCACATCACAAATCTGTGACAATGATGCCTTTTATGTCTAAGCCCTATCACTTTCATCCCCTTCCAAGCTGGTCATAAAGTGCTGCAGTAGCAATGAGTTCCAACCTAAAAGTCAAGAACCCAGCAGCATGCCTGAAGGGGCCACTTCCCCCAGCTTGCCTTGTACACCTTATATAACTCACATATGCTGAGTGCTGCTCCATATGAACATGCTCTTGGGAGGGACAAAGCACACATTCCTATAAAAGTTTTATTGAAAGGGAGCTGTTTTTGTAGTAGATATTTTCTTAAGAGTTTCATTTGGATGGTTGCCATCACATGGAGAGGTCTAGATGCTCCCTCCATTTTTTATAACATGGGAAGAAGGAAGCAAGAATACCTCTCTACCTTTTGAGAATGCTAGGAACCGTGACCTCTGCCCTCGGTGTTTCTCGTCTGACTTTAGTGTCCCACTTTCTGAGATAATTCTAAGTATTGCAAAATGTGCAGGAAAGATATAAAAAGGCAATGCCATGAAAGTAGTCAGCACACCTTACCCTCCCTCCTCTCTCCGCCTCCTTCCAGGCTCAAGATCTCATCCATCGCCACCGGAATTGTGGGTGGCCTCCTCTTCTTGATGGTGATTGCCCTTGGGATTGGCCTCTTTATGCGAAGGCGCCACATCGTCCGGAAGCGCACACTGCGCCGACTGCTGCAGGAAAGAGAGGCAAGTGGTCCCCAAGGCTGTTGTGCCTACAACCTGTCACAACCCTTCATGCTCCAGAGTAGGGACCATAAGTGACTGCTGCCTTTAACACTTCAGTTTTCTATGGGAAATTATATTATTGTGCAGTGTGCACAGTGATGAAAAAATCAAAAAGAACCTCTGAAAGTCCGGTGATCAGTGATTTCAAGCATTTGGGCACACCTATCAAATGAGATGTGACTGTTTCTAGACTCTCTACAATGGTGATCAATTATTTAGAGGTGAGATTGGTTAAAATATGGCATCTATGATGAGGCTTTCTAAAAGTCTGTGGGAACATTCCATTAGTGTACAGTTACATTTTCCATAAATGTTTTGAAGCCCCCTCATGTGTGGGTACATAATCCTAGGAGAAGGGCATGGATCTGTCTGTATTATGTTTCTGTGAAGGCACTGTGCTGGAAGTAAAGAAAGATCTTAACTTGCTTGCAAATGGCTGTTGGCCACACAAATGGCTGTTCCTGTTTTGAGCTATTCACGATCGGTGTTATCCTTGGCACCTCGATTCAACATTCACTTGAACCGGCCCTTTGCCAATTTCTTGGCATCCAGCGCTGTGTTTTGAAGCAATAGTCCCTGGGAGGAGAGAACCACAGATCCTCATAAATGCCCCAGTGCTTTTGTGGTACAAGACCCCACAAGCCACCCAGAGAGCCACCATCTAAAAATGTTCCTCACCAAAAATCTTCAGTCCAGCTAATTGGCTTAGAAACTGACACAGACGTGGCACGTGTTAAAAAAAATGCCTGAATTTGGGGTCCATAAGTTCCCCATGGAGCCTTTCTCAAAGTGCTTCCGAGAAGGTATCTGGTTTTCCTCTTGAGTGAGCAAGTTTCTGTTCTAAAGCAGGCCCACTGCTTTGAGTTCTATGACTGTGTGTGTGTGTTTTTGTTGAGTTGATGTTGCTGTTGCTGTTGTTCTGAACTTATCTGATACTCCTGTACTCTGCCAGCTCCTACAAAAAAACATCACAGGTATTCTCATCCCTGTCCACAGCTTGTGGAGCCTCTGACGCCCAGTGGAGAAGCTCCCAACCAAGCTCTCCTGAGGATCTTAAAGGAGACTGAGTTTAAGAAGATCAAAGTGCTGGGCTCTGGAGCTTTTGGCACTGTGTATAAGGTAAGGTCTCTAGGCGAAGACCCCTCTGGAGGCTGTGGGGACGCAGGCCCGTCACACTCCCCACCTGGCATGAGGGTGAGCCCGCACACATCCCAGGGTGCTGGGTCATTTCTGTTCTCCCTGTCACTAGGTGCTTGGGAAATTCCAAATTTCAAAATTCACAGTTTTGAGAGGAAGTCTTTTGCAACTCCATGACAAATAACATAGCCTCATAGAACACATACACAATTAATTTTAAAAAAATTTATCATCATCGAATTGACCTTTCAGAAGGTCACAGACAAACACATGAAGGTAATGGATTGACGGATGCCCGGTTTTAGAGTCACTGGTTACAGAATCAACATACTAATGGTCACGTCAAAACTTTCTCTTTATTCCACCCCCATCCTTAGTTTCTTTTTGCCCAAAGTTTGATTTGATCTGAAGAGTATACAATACATTGAGTGATTGCCACCCCCTGCAGAGCACTGGAAAAATCCAGAGGGGCTACAAAAGCAGATGCTTACACTTTGTCCTGGGTCATGGTCTATAGTACAAATATTTGTCATTGCCAGTATGGAATTGAGTAATTTTTTTTCTTCGTTTTGTTTTGTTTTTCTGAAATGGGGGATTAAGTTAAATAAGTTTGAGAACATAGGGATTTTAAAATCTAATCTAGTACCTTAGAATTCTGGACTAAATAATGCATACTAATTGTATAAGTGGCATTAGCTTGGGGAATTTATTGAAGTGGCATTGAGTATGATGATGTGCAGAGCTTCAAAATGATCCAGCTGCAGAGACGCCATGGTCCCCAGGGTCTTTGCTATTGGTATGCAGAGCTGTGACTGCACATGCCTCTCCCGTTAGCATGGTGCTGCCCATCCAGTCCATGCAGTTCCCGAGCCAGCCTGGTCTGAAGATGGTCCCCTAATGCTGTCCTCTCTTTTTCTCACAGGGACTCTGGATTCCAGAAGGAGAGAAAGTTAAAATTCCCGTAGCTATCAAGGAATTAAGAGAGGCAACGTCTCCCAAAGCCAACAAGGAAATTCTGGATGTGAGTTTCTGTTTTCTTCAATCTCTTTCACACAGAAGCTATTTAAGAAAGATGGGCAGCATTTTATTCTATTTTAGATTCCTTTTATCGGCATGTACTACATGTTCACTTTTGGTGTCTCTTTTCCTTGTAGCTTTAATTGGTAATAACTGGTTTGGTTTCTGATTTTAAAACACCTGATATCATTTTCTTTAAGTTTGTCTCCTATGGAAAAGGTTAACCTCTTTCATTCCATTATCTCCCCAAATGGATGGACCCTTAACAACTAGTTGCCTAAGTCTGTCCTGGGCAGCTTTACATACTTCATTACAGGGAATGCTAATAGTGAGCCTATATCTATATCTATATCTGAATATCTATGAGATAGATGCTAAGCTGAATATCTATTAGAAGGAAAAACTGCATCATAGAGAGACCTGCTCAGGTGTACATGGTTGGTGTCAAAGTCAAGCCTACCATTGTTTCAGATACCGGGCCTATATTCATTTTGTCCCACCAAGTTCTCTTACCATCATCTTATTCCCAAACAACCTCTACTTTGAATTCTACTTTCTAAAGGTTTCTTCGAAGAGTAGGGCAAACAGTTTGCTCTCAGCTATCTACAATAAGCTCAATAATAGAGAGTTTGTTTTGGTTTCATGATCTGGGATCTGACCTATAGAATGAAAGCATAATAAACAATTCAAGCGTGAGTCTTATTTTAATGTGTTCAGACAGGATGAAATTCCCACTGACAAAACCCTCTACACTTTTCAATTTAATTAATTTTTCCCTGGGTAGTCATCCATGCTCTATATTATCATGGATAAAGTCCTCACAAGTACACTCTGGTGTATTTCAAATTGAAAGATGATGTATTAATACAATGCATTGGAAAATCTCATGCACCAATGATATACTTATCAAACAAAATTATCTCTTGTTTTACTGGTTTATGAATTCATGTCAGGTACTATTAGCCTAACATCTCCTCCTATAAATAGCACCGCCAGAAGTAAAAGTTGCTTGTGCTACTTCATTTGAAATCTCTAGCTCCCTTACCTACACTTCTCAAAAGAAAATCTTTGTGCATAATTTCTTGTATCATTTCACTTTTTAATCTATTCAAGATATTTGAGTAAAAGCAACAAAATAACGTTGAAATGTGAGTTGACCAATATTCATAAAGGAGAATAAAGACACTGGTGACCTTCTAAGACAATACCAACAATTTGCAAGTAGAATCATTTTTATTGAAAAGACTCCCTGGGGATCTTTTGATGGAGAGGGTTGGGGATGTCATTGCAGGATGAAGATGGAGCTAAAAGAAAAATAAAGGCTTCCTCTCAGGCAGCTGGTCATCATGACATGGCATGGGGGCAGCATCAGGCCTCCCCTGACTTCACAAAGGGAGAAGAAAGATTAAGAGTAACTGCCTAAGATCAGTTCCTATGGGGTCGACATCCGACCTGTCCCCACCTTCCAACCTTGTTACTCATTCTGACACAACTCTCTCTTCCCTGACACTCTCTAATTTTTCTCCTGGGTGCTGAAATGTGTTGCATTTGGCGGCACAAAACTCCCAGGGTATACTCACAGGGGTTTAGGAGGGAAGTAATAGGTTCTAATTCAAGTGTAATCATCTTTGATCAAGACAGCCTTTCACCAAGCTCTGGCCCTCAGACTCTCAGCGTGTCCCTGGCCTGCTCCAACATGTGTTAGAAAGCTGTTTCACTGTGCCAGTGTGTCCTCAGCTGTATCCCACTCCACAGCAAGTGTCTTGCTGGTCAAGGGTACCAGGAATCGGATGACAGCCTCCGGTTCACATTGCTCTCAGTGGCTTGCTGCTGCTGCTGTTGTTGTAAAGTGTCACTGAGTTGCTTCATAGGCATTGTGACCCTGGGTACAAGGGAACCTACACTCCCCGGTCCTGTGCCAGCCTCACTAGTGCTCTTCCCTTTGAGCCCATGCTTGCGGCCATTCTGTCTATCTTGGCAAAGGTCTTCCTCTTTCCCTTACCCCTCCACTTTACCGAGCCTGACCTCCTTCTCCAGGGACTTACTCCTGGTAGCTTTGACGAGGTCTCTCCTACCTCTGGGCAATCCCGTGCACCATGCTGGTCACCCAGAACGTCTCTTGTTTTGTCCTGAGTGTCGATGAGTTGCAGGGGACACAGAATGTTACTTGCCGTCCCCGGGAATGATCAAAAACAAGACTCCTGTGACCTATGGGCCTTCATAGGCTGGTTTTCAGAAGTAGATCACCACCCTTATTTTTTCAGTTGTGGTAATTTGGGAACCCCATTGAAACAGGTGCAGCATCAGCGACACACAAAAGCCTCCATGGACAGACAACTGGTGGCGACACGGGAGTTTCATTATCAGGGAATTACACTGCATGGAAGGTGAAAAACCTACCACGGTACCAGCAATGCCTGTGTTAGTGGCTTAGTCCCTATTTGCACAGTGGATAGGCATGCAGCTGCTGTGTTGGCAGTTCCAACCTGGCCACCAGCCCTGCACATGGGACACATGACTACCGTCTCCCAGGAAGAGAACAGGCAAGGGCACCCGCCCTAGGAAGCATGTGGGTTCTACCCGACCACATGGGGTCAGTATGAGTTGGAATACTGACAACAGCAGCTAACAGTCACACACACACACACACACACACACGAAAGTTTTCTTTCATCTGGCCAGACACCGACTCTTCATCCTGAAAGTTAAAAATAAGCCTCTTCTTGAAAAGTTTGCCTACTAAGGGACCCCGTCCTCCCCAATTTATTAAATATGTGTGTCGAGCAAGAGAAAGGGACCAAATGACCCTTCAGCAGCCAGGGCAAAACAATAGACATTCCAGGTCGCCAGCACTTCAGGGACACTCCTGCCACGGGACTCAGAGCACAGCCACCCATTTCGGAATATGAGCTCTGCCTGCCAATGAGCCCCGCCCAGAGGGGTCGGGTAATTCAGAAGATTGTTGTGGAATTCCAAGCATATTTGGTGTGGGTCACTGTGTACCTTGAAGATTTCCAAGATAAACAGCCAACAACAAAGCCCGCTCGGATTTCTGGGCACACTGAGAGGGACACACAATGAAACAGCCTTCCCTTTGTGTCCTGGGGGGTGGGGAGGAAGCGATGACCCACTTCTGTCGGGTCTATGAGGTTTTAATGAGGAGCTGGCAAGGCGCACTGCTCTGGGTGGCTGACACCCACGCCCCGGGCTTTGCTCCTTGGTGTCCCCTCCGCCCCCCCACGGCCTCCCCCTGTTCCAGGTCAGCTCCTGGCTGTTCCACTCCAGATGGGCCTGCTCAGACTGCGCAGGTTTGCAGATTCTTCTCCCCTTGAAAATGAGCACGATATGTCTCCAAATTCCAACCAGATCTTGAGCAAACAGGACCCGGCGGAGGATTGCTCTGGTGTTACGGTTGTACAGTTTCCCAGACTTGGGGAAGAGAAGGGATTTGTGTTTTTCTGGCAGTCCCGTCACCTATTAGTTTTTCCATAGACTTTCCAGTTTAAATTTAGGGAAGGCAGAATGGAAAGAGAAGCCAAAACAAATGTATGTATGTGCTGGGCCTGTGTGTCATAAAACTTGAAGTTTTCTCGTCACCCGGTAACCAGAGCCCTCCACACACCACACGTCTGTGTGCACCATGGTCTGTGCGTGGGAACACACTAAGCTGGACTGCCCGGCCAGCGGTGGGCAGGTGAGCACGGAGGAGGGGCTGCCACCAGCCTGGGATGAGACCCCGTTTCTGACGGAGAAGTGGTATGGACATGGTTCCTTTCTCTGGGCCTCAGTTTCCTCCTCTGGCACACTTGAGCTTGCCATCTCATTCTGGCTCTAACTTATTCCAAATAAACCCATTTCCAAGATGAAGGGGTGTCTTTCGGTGTCTGGGCAGGTACATATTGTATCTCTAGCCTGTTCTTTCATCTTCTACAGGACGCGCACTCACGTTGCCCTGCCTGCCCTGTCTCCCCACCCGCACCTCACTCCGCAGGCCAGATATGAATGGACCTTTCCAGGAAGTTCCCCCCTTGACGGCTGATTCTGCATCTCCATAAACTGAGACTTTCACTCAGACAGGGCCTAGGAAGGCTCTCCCAAAGACACAATTTTTTTAAAACCGCTTTATTGGCACACAATTCCCATGGCACACAGAAAATCCAGTCGTTCAGTCTCATCAAGAAGAATTGTCTCATCATCACCACAATCTGTGTTAGAACATTTTCCTCCTTCTTGTATTCCTTAAATACCTCCCAATTTCCTCCCTGCCCTGCCACACCGCCAAGGAGCCATGAATCCAGTTAACCCACTCTACAGATTGACCTATCCTAGATTTTTCAGATACAGAAAAACAGTTAGGGGGAGAAAATAAAACTATAACAGTAGTAAAATAAGACAGCTTAAAACCTCAATTTAAAATAAAGCAGAAAATATTAACCTTGTTTGAATTGAAAAAAAAAATAGGTGAAAGGAAATTCGTGTGGTTTAAGCCTGTGGAAAATCATCCCTGTCCATAAAGCAAGGACATGATTAACCTTGCTGTCATTCAGAATGCTTTGGAAAGTGGATTATTGCAGAACCTTATCACTTGATCTCCCCCTTGTTCCATTTACAATATGTTCTAGATTTTAATATTTTCTACCTTTTTTTTTTTTCCTGATTGGGGCACAATGTTGAGGCTGAGAAGGGCTCAGCCAGAGACAGAGATGAGAGAGCTTTTCCGAGGAGGCCTGTCTTCCTCAGGGAGGCTGGGGAGGCCAGGGAGCCTGCGGGCAGAAGCAGGGTGTGGAAAGGAGGGGCCAGGCTAAGCAATGCCTCTAGTCATCTTAAGCTCTGGAAGGGTTTCTGACTGGGAAAGTGCTGTAATCCTATCTGCTTAATCAAAGTATCCACCCATCGTTCATCCATCTTTGACCCTACCTACCTATCCATTCATCTACCTTTCTGCTTTCACTACAATCATCCCTGTCTTCTGCCTCCATCTTCCTTTCCCCTGCCTGCCTGGCCAGCTCCCATGATGTGTCCCAGGACCCCAGCAATCTGCCTTCTCCAGTGTCTGACCCGGCCCAGGCTGCATTTTCTTCTGCAAAAAACCACTAGCTAGTCCAGATCAACACTCAGAACACACATCGGTTCCTGGGTGTTAAAAAAGTGCCTCTTCATTTCTCTGTCTTTGGCTGTTCAGGGAGACCTTTTCACATCTGAGGAAACTGCCACCACCATCCTCTTTTAACGGGAAAGGGGAGAATTTATGAGTGAAGTTGAGGCTTCTCTAATCCCAGTCAAAGAGAGGGTCCCATTGTGTGGAGGATTATAAATAAATGGAACTTTCTCAGTCCAAGAATAACAGAAGGATGGGTGGATCTGAGTCACATAAAGGACCCTGCCTTGGCAGCAGGCCTGAGTTGGTGTGGGGGTTCCTTTAGGCAGAGCTGGTGATTTTCTCATCATCAGAGGGATTCCAGTGACAGTTGGGGGAGGTGGTGTAAGACAGCATCCTCTCTACAGAAAAGAATCCTGAGCAACCAACCAGTCCAAGTACCCAGCACTGGCTGTGAATTTAAGAAATTAAAAATCTCAAAACTAATCACTTCTAGGACAATCCCATTTACCCTTGGTAAGGGTCCTTCAGAATCACTGTTCTGCCATGGACAGGGCCCTGACTCCACAAGCTTTAACTACTATTTGTGGAATAGTTAACCCAGACACCGCTCTGTTGAAACATCGGGTCTTCTTCCGTGACTGTCACCTGCCTGGGGGGAGCCACCATTAGACTCTTACACTTAATCTCCCAAGTACATATAGCGGGTGTCCCTGATGGAGTAAGCAAGTCATTATCCAGGGTGTTCAAAGAGCCACCCAAGAACGTTCTGGTGCTGGGACACCACATAGCCTATAGTATCTTTGGCCTAAGGCTGAAGTCTTCAACCTTCTGACATCAACAATATGCAGTCTTAGAGCTTTCAAGGTGACCCACTTCCATTTGCATCCAACGCCTTGCCAATAGTCAGTGACCCCATGGTAAAAGCTCTAAGGTTTGCTCTAAGGGTGTCCGTCTTGTCATTGCACAGCAAATGTGCAAAAGGTCCTTCATTGATGTCCATTATACTTGGTGGTTTCCCAATGTGCCCTTTTCACAGACATGTATGGAAACCCAAAGTAGTACTTGAACTTGTTTTCCCCCGGAGCCATCTTTCCAATGCCATCTCTTCTCTTCTCTGTGCAGGAAGCCTACGTCATGGCCAGTGTGGACAATCCTCACGTGTGCCGCCTGCTGGGCATCTGCCTGACCTCCACCGTCCAGCTCATCACCCAGCTCATGCCCTTTGGGTGCCTCCTGGACTACATCCGGGAGCACAAGGACAACATTGGCTCCCAGTATCTCCTCAACTGGTGTGTCCAGATCGCAAAGGTAAATCATGAGGGAGCCCTGCCCACCAGGATGCTCACCAAGGGGGAGCTAGTTTTGAAAAGTACAGGGGACATTTTAGTCAAGCAGGATATGCAGTGCCCTGTCCCCAACTTCCCAGGGAAAAAATGCTGGTCATTATGAAGAGCATCCAAAGAAAGCAGTAGAGACTGGGGCAGGGTAGAGGAATAAAGCCCACTGAAAAGCCAGCAAGCCCTTCTCCATCCAGAGATAACTAAGTTTGCCGAAGTAATGTGTGTGTTTGTGTGCATGTGTATGGAAGATACATATGTGTCTTTTCTTCGGGTGGTGGAGAATTGATGATCTGTAGTGTGTTATCAGCGGTCAGTCCACCTTCTTGTTGAAAGCCAAATTTCTCTGCAGCAGTTGCATGAGACCCTGTTCTTGAACACTCACTGTGGTGTGTAGCATTCTTGTTTCTCTGGACATTTTCACCATTGTCCTTAAATACTGTGATAATACACCAAAGGAAGAGATGCATGGGCTTGCATTGCAGCAAAAGACTTGATAACAGGGCGAGCAAGTCCAACTGAAACCAGAGGATGGCTCGGGGCTGTGTGAGTGTGGAGATGTTATACAGGATCTCAGAGTGTGGATGACTGAAGGACTGAATGAATGAATAGGAGCTTCTGCTATCTAGGTGTGTTTCCTTCAAGGTCCCCCCATGACAGGACTGGTCCAGAGCAAGAGAGGGACTGAGGCTGCAG